>JABUQX010068016.1:15000-29143 GCA_015478945.1 Trachelipus rathkii
ATATATATATATATATATGCCAGTAAATAAGTCATAATAAAATCTATGAATGGAAGAATGTTTGTAATGGTGTACCAACGTTCTCTATGTGCGTATTTCTGGTACACATCTATTAAGAGCTTATAAACAATAGCCTCTAAGAAAGTTATGTGATTTAATGTAAGTTAAAATTGCCTACATGTTATAAGATCATACCTAACTGCTTTTAGTGTTATTTTATTTAAAATCAAACTGACCTATGAGTGCCGCTCTTTTCTATCAGTTCGAAATTTTCCTAAATTTGAGCTGAAGAAAGTCGAAGTTACAGCAAGACATCTGCTTGAAGAGGTCGTCTTAGGGCCTTGCCCGTTTGGAGCCCAGTTATTTTAACTAAACATATTTAAATTAAGGTAAAAATTCATAAATAACATACCTGTAAAAAGATCTCTTGTAAAAGTTTTCTTAATAAAGAAACATAATGGATCATGGATGATATAATGAAATATAAATACAAAGAAGGTGAGTGAATCTAGCAGGGCATTTATGGACGCTTTTTCTCCACACCCTGCCAATCGTTAAAAATTTATAATAATGAATTCAAATAATAAAAGAATTTATTTGGCATTGTTGACGACATGACATTCATTGTATAAAATTTATATTATGTTTCTGTGATCAAAACAAGAAAAGGGATGTTAATAAAGAAAGAAAACCTATCAGCTATTTTATAAACCCTCTTTTAATGAGGAAGTTGTACCTGAGGTAGTTAATTAATTTAATTACCTGCTAATAGTTAAGGATATTGATCTCTCGTGTATATATATATATATATAGTATATAATATATTATTATATATATAATATATAGTATATAATATATATATATAATATAGTATAGTATATAAATATATATATATAGATGATATATATATTAATTATAGTTATATATATATATATATATATATATAATATATATATATATATATATATATATATATATACTATATAATATATATATATATATATATATATATAGTAGAAAAAACACTTTGTAATTAATATATTTTTTTCAGAAGTTTATCAGCAGAACATTTTTAGCATTTTATTTCCCTTCTGTAAACAAATTCTTTAATTGAAATAAAACAAATTATAAACTGATGGACAGACAAATAAAGAGAGTAAGGAAGACTTAGAGGATAAGAACAAAGGCAAGAGTCAGACAGACAACGAATAGGGGAGAAAAGAAGAGAGAAAGAATATTGGGGATAGAGAGATGAGAGAGAGAGAGAGAGAGAGAGAGAGAGAGAGAGAGAGAGAGAGAGAGAGAGAGAAGAGAGAGAGAGAAAGAGAGAGAGAGAGAGAGGAGAGAGAGAGAGAGAGAGGTTTTTAGATAATAAATATTTGGAATGGAAGCGGAAGAGAGATAGACAGATTGGAAGACAGGAAGAGGCAAATATTAAATAGGAGAGAGAGAGAGAGAGAGAGAGAGAGAGAGAGAGAGAGAGAGAGAGAGAGAGAGAGAGAGAGAGAGAGAGAGAGAGAATTCTTTTCCTTTGCATTGAGCAACGCCGATCTCGAACTGAATATAAACTTGCCAATTCATGTAGAAAAGGGTGAAGCTCAAAAACCAAGCTTTTTCTTCTACATTTTTTTTCAGTAATAGATTTTGTCTCAATGTTTTTGAGAAGAAATATTTAAAAAAAAAGAAAAGGGTAAAAAAGAAATCTTTTAAAATGGGATAAACAATTTCAAACGTTTTTGACAGTGAATTCGTGTTTATTAGAACTTTTATAAAAGTGATATTATATAATATATCATATAGGTATAATATATATATATAGTATATAATATATATATATATATATATATATATATATATATTATATAGTATATATATATATATATATATATTATATATTATATTATTAGTATTATATATATATATTATAATGATATAATATATATATATTTATATATATATATATCAGAGGTAACTCCTGCACTCGTGCTACTCGTGAGTAGTATAAGGTGCACAACTAACCGCCAAACTGACAACCGGAAGTTGCAACCGGATGTTGCAAATGTTGCAAAGCAACATTTTGCAACATTTGGTTTTCAAGCTTGACGTGTCAAAGGTTAGGGTTTTTAAGGTCGGTGAGACCGAATTTAAGGTCTGGAAGACCGTTTTCGGAGGTTTAGCTTCCCAAAATGGGGGCGGAGCCTCCCCAAAGGGGGCTTTTTGGTTCCTAGAAGTTTTAAAAATGATCGATAGAATCTTTTTTGATGGTCTCCAAGTCGATTTATCGGTGATCGATACCCCTATAGTTCTGATGTTTTAAATCGTCTTTGCTTATGTGCTCTGGTTGGCATTTAAGCACTGAAAAATATATCGAAAGAAAATAATTTACAATAATTACATTACGATTAATCGCTGAGTAAAGGACATCCGGTCCGAACTAACCAAACCCTTTTTCGATATGAAGAATACGAGCTATGAGGTCTGAAAACTTGAATATAGATCTATATATGTGTGTTAAGCGAAACAGGGTAATTTCAAGTTCTAGGATGTATATAGATGGGAGGTCGCCCCCGAGGTCAACGTAATATTGCGCTTATCCCTTGTGGCGGCTTAAGATTAGGCTAAATCCGGTTTGAGCGAAACGATATTTGGGAGGTCAGCACAGACCGAAGTCTGTCTGCCGACAGAGCACAGACCGAAGGTCTGTGTTTTGTCTGTCTGTCTGTCTGTTTGTTTGTATTATTTTTATTAATTATTTTTATTATTATTATTAATTACGTCGAAGTAAATGTTTCGGAGGAAAGCACTTCTGAGTGTTTTTTAAAGCCTTATGGCGTCTTCCTTCTGCGGTCGTCCTTCAGCACGCAAGGTACCGCACCGCACTGTACTGAGCAGCAGCTTCCCGCCTTCTGCTCGATTGAGGAATAAGAAAGCTATGCTTCAAACTTGGTATAATTGATGATTGTGTTGATAAGACTGATCCCTGGAGCGATTTTGGTGACCGTGGTCACCCCTAAGGGGGTGTTGCCCCCTTAGGTGCCATAGTCAAAAGATTCGTCCGTGATAAACCATGTAGGCGCCTTAACGTATCGGGCTTAAAAATTTGGATGTGAGTATATGATGACGTAATCTCGTCGAGACGAATTTACGTCCGCTATGGGCGTCCCCGCGTAAGGGGGGGACCGCTGCACTCTAAAAATTAAATATCTTAGAAGATTGAAACTCGAGACTTAGGAAGAGGAGTCGAGGCGAGACCGGAATGTTTTGGAGTTATATTCGGCTTCGGGATTCCAGGGCCCCCACCTGAAAGGGAGTCTCAAGTTGAAAAAAAGAAGAAATGCATGGAATGCAAACAGAGGAAGAAGAAGAAGAAGAAAGGAAGAAGAAAGGAAGGAGGAGGAAAGGAGGAGAAGAAAGGCAAGAGAATGAAGGAAGAGGAGTCTTAGGAGTCAGGCAGACAGACACCCGGTGTAGGGAGCGATGCGGTGTCCTACGTAATAAATATTTGTGTAATGAATCAAATTGGTTGTCTTTTATATGTTATTGGGTCTGTAGATTCGAAAATAATGTTTTCAGAACCGCATCAAAGAAAAATAAATAATAAATAAAATAAATAAATAATAAGTAATAAAATTTCCTATTTTTTTGTTTATAACTTAACAAATTTAACGGTTTTTACATACCCTAAATCAAGTAAATCAGTAAATCAAACCACCAATCAGCCCCCATCCCGCTACCCTCCTGTCCCTTCCTTGATCTTATTGATCTATTGATTCAAGTCAACTTCGAGTATCATTTTGGTTATACATAACATAAAATCAAGTTCTTTAAACAAAGATCAAACAATTATATGCTGACGTAACAAAAGTTTTCCAGCATAAAATGAAGCTTACTTAGCATGCATCTGAACTATGAATATGATACACAACGACAAACTGATACATCTTTAAACAGGAATAAAACTGTTAACGTTAACAAAGTTTCACACTTAACAACAGTAAAGTAACAACATAACATCCAAAAACGTACCTTATTCAACACTTTTGTCAAGCATTCTCTAACATAACAATGTTTTAATTTACATAACATGGTAATATTTAACAACAATTTAACTATAACCTTGTGTAATTATCATACAGACCAGCGAAAGTAGGCTAACGTAACAAATCTTCCCATTAAAAAGAGAACATAACATTGCTAGAGACTAACGAATGATAATGTACAGAAGGCAAACCTGACACATCTACGCAGAATAAACTGCTACATTAATCAAAGATCCTAACTTAACACCAACACTGTAAAGTAAACTAACAAGACTCACAAAACATAATCCATTCATACTTTATTATCAAACATGATCTCCCACATGACAATGTTAATTTTTACATTACATGGTAATATTAAACAAAAATTTAGCAATAACTTACCTTAAACCAGCATAATACCTAATGGGTAAAGGCAAACAAAGTAAATGTTTTTACTCCTGTAAAGCAAACTATGAACATAACATACTTACCACACAACAACCAGACGAATAAACAGCTATCATTAACAACTTAGCAATAAAGCGAACATAAGCGGGAAGTAAGAACAAGTTTTTCTTTTAATAAAACATAATAGATGTTTCATTGAAAAGGTGGTCGTGTGTGTGTTGTTTGATTATGTAAAAATAAGTTTTATTTTAAATATATTAAATTTAATAAAGAGAAAATAGGATTCAACATAACTTGGGTACGTTCTATATATCTCTATAAAGATCAACACCCTCTTGGAAAGAATGTCAGTATAGGGCAGTACTCTAAGGGCTTCAGTTTAGCCACTAGAACTATTTTTAGGCATATTTTGAAAATTCAGCAGTACTCATTCTCTCATAACAAGAGAGAAGAAACTCATCCAAGCTGATGTATTAACGCATCTCCTGTTATCTGCATTATACGGGAACCGCATGTTTCGGATGTAATATCATAGATTACAACATCCTGCTATAATGTATTATGTCTCAATAGTCAACATCGTTAGGAATGCGATGTTAATCTCGTTTTTTATTTTAAGCAATGCTGTAATATTCTCAGATGTTCGAACTGTGAAACCTAATACGATGTGCGAATAGAAAGGTCACACAATCGATGGTTTTCCAGTAGTGGCGTACATCAAGGGTTTTAATATTGTCACAGCGATGAGAACACAACGTCTATTCTATTAGAACCACTTACTCTGTCTTTCCAGTTAGATATTTCACTAAGCGTTGATCTTCCGGATAACAAACACTTATCCTCTAGCCATGAGCAACTGCATGGTTCGATAACTTGAATGAAACCATCAGCACAAAACTAATAAAGGTCTAAATTATTTGACCCTCTGTCAGGAATACCAAGCAACGTAACGAACGAAACCCCCAAGGCCCCCAATTTTTTTGGGTTTTTTTACGATTAATATAATGACACACGTTGGGAATAACGAACTCCTCGTGAAGATATCAACAACAGGTGTAGAGATGCGAGGAGATGTCATCGTACCAGTACAACAGCGAAAAAATGTCCTACTAACGGAAATCGTATGCGTAAACAACCCTTTTAGAATTAATGAGATTCTTTTCTTTCAACCAATCAGAAGGAAGTAAACAAGAATACAATGCACGAGCGAACCATATCAGTTCAAAGGGTATATATTCTCACAACAACACAACAACAACAACCAACAACAATAAATAGTACAAAAATAAGTTCTTTATATACCAACCAACGAATATATATGCTAACGTAACATGGTTTTCACATTAATAAAGCTATGACATAGCCTTACCTGAACTAAGAATATAATGTACAATTACAAAATCTAACACACCTTGCGCTAGAATAAACACTAACATTAACAAATTCCATACTTAACAGCAGTAAAAAGTACACTAGCACAGGCGTACAAAACGTAACCTATCACACTTTTTCAAGCATAATCTCTAACATATTAACAAGTTAATTTTAAACATTAACAAAACTTGCTTTACGAGTAGCAGATGTGAGAGCTTATCATTTTCGGATAGAGCATAGCACAAAATGAGGTTCTTTATTACTAACCATCAGAATATATGCGCTAACATAACAAGGTATTTCATATTAATAAATGGCTAACATATCAATCACTATGAACTAAGAAAATAAATGTTTAGCAGAAGCCAGAATCCATAGGCGAGTACACAATAAGCACATCCGTGAGTGACAGTTGACTTACCGAAATAAAGTGTAACATTAACAAGAGTTCCACACTTAGCACCTGTAAAGAGTAACTAACATGGCATACAAAACCGGTAAACCTATGTGTGACCTATTTATACTTTTTCCAAACATATCCCTAACAATATTAACGTTAATTTTTACATTGAAACAGTAAATTAACAAGGATTTATCATAATTTTGTCCAATTATCATACAGACCACAACGATACACGTAAACAAACTAGGTTTATCCAAATATAACACAAAATAAGTTCTTTATATACTAATCCTCGAATATATGCTAACGGTAAACAACAAAGTTTTTACTTAAATAAAGCTAACATAACATAACTGAACTAAGACTATAATGTACACGACAAACCTAACACACCATGCGTCATACGTACGAATAAAACTACTAACATTAACAAAAAACTTCCCCACTTAACAGCAGTAAAGTATCTACACGTCGCACAAAACGTAACCTATTCACACTTTTTTAAGCAGTATCTCTAACATCTCAAAGTTAAATTTTTACATTAAATCGGTAATATTTAACAAATTTTAACAAAAAACCTGCCTAATCATCATACTGACAAAGAAATATAATGACGTAACAAATTTTTTTTTACATTAACTTCGTAATAGTATTTAACAAAAAATTCATCACAACATCACCTCGCGTATGAACCATAATCAGCTAACATCCTGCAAATTCCCTACTATCAAAAGGTAAAGTAGCTAACAAGGGTCATACCATACTCGATATGTTCCCCCTTTTTCGCATATCAGCAACAGGTAAACACGTATTATCACAAAATCCCCTAACAAAGTAACCAATCTATCAAAGATACAAACAATTGGAACTAATGAATTAACACATCTTCATCACAGTTCAACTCGTTTTTGAGTATAAATCAAAATTTGACCTATGAAGTACAACCATAGACCATTAGCAAAATTTAGGGCAAAACCTAACATTAGACCCAACAAAACTTAACCTAAGCCTACTTTTCTAACACATCATCGCAAGTTAACACAGTAATATCTACAAAAACTCATCATTCTCTAACAAAATCAGTGTTATTTTTCACATTGTCATAGTAATATTTAACCTACGTCACCTAACTTACGAATAAACAGTTTTCATTAATCCACAGAGTGTCTAAAGCACAACATAACGCTTTCCGAGAGAGAAACCAGGGGGATGCGCCCTGTCAACATAACGCTTTCAACGGAGGTAACGCTGAAATATTTTTATCCTTACCCTATTTTTGACCTCCTCCCCTCTTTCAAAAATATCAATTCAACAACTGATAGATTTGGGCAACAAGGCGCAAATACCACGAGGCAATATTGATAGTCATCGTAAGCACTGTAAAGCCTATTGGAGATCACCCAGAGAGGATGCATAAGACCCATCTCGGGGTACCACTGAAGGGGGTGTAAGCGGTAAGGGGCTGTACCCTTATGTAACCGCTTACAACCGCTTAACCCCCTCGGGTAACCCCGAAGTGGGGTCTTCATGCATCTCTCTGGTGTGATCTCCATGTAGTGTAGTGCTTACAGTTCTTACAGTGCTATCAAATTGCCTTGTATGATGCGCTGTTGCCAAATCTATCAGTTTTGAATTGATATTTTCTGAAAGGGGGAGAGGTCTAAAATAGGGTAAGGATTAAAAATATTTCAGGTTACCTCCTGAAACGCGTTAGGTGTTACAAGGGGCGCATCCCCCCTGGGTGTTTCTCTCGAAGGTTATGTTGTTGCTTTAGATACTCTTGGTGAATGAAAACTGTTTATTCGTAAGTTAGGTACGTTTTATGTAAATATTACTATGACAATGTGAAATAACACTGAATTGGTTAGAGAAATGATGAGTTTTTGTAAGATATTACTGTGTTATCTGACGATGATGTGTAAGAAACGTGAGCCTAGGTTAAGTTTTGTTGGGTAAGTTTAGGTTTGCCCTAGAATTTTGCTAATGGTCTATGTTTATTCGATAGGTCCATTGATGTTCTACCAAAAACGAGTGACACTTCTGATGAAGATGTGTTAATTCATAGTTCCAGATGTTGGTATCTTTGATAGATGGTTACTTTGTTAAGGATTTGTTAGATGATGTGGCTTTTACCCCTGTGTGCGTGATATGCCGAGAAAACGGGGGAACATATCAGAGTATTGTAGACCTATTAGCTGTGACCCTTTCGCCAACTAAGTAGGGATTTTCAGATGTTAGAATGATATTTCAATACGCGAGGTGCATGTTGTATGAATTTCTTTGTTAATACTTCGAAGTTAATGTAAAAAATTTGTTGCGTTAGCGTATTAATTCTTTGTCATGTATTGATGATAGACAGTTTATTTAAATTTTTGTTAAATATTTACGATGTTAATGTAAAATTAACTTGAATATGTTAGAATATGCTTAAACAAGTGTGAATAGGTTACGTTTTGTGCGAAGTTTTGGTACTTTACTGCTGTTAAGTGGGGAAGTTTGATTATTGTTAGTATTTTTTTCGTTTTTTTGGGGTGGTAAGGTGGGTTTTTTTTTTTTTTTTTTTTTTTTTTTTTTTTTTTTGTTTTTTTTTTTTTTTTTTTTTTTTATTTTTTTTTTTTTTTTTTCGTTTGTACATTATATTCTTAGTTCAGGTTATGTTATGTTAGCTTTATTAATGTAAAAACGTTGTTACGTTAGCATATATTCGATGGTTAGTATATAAAGAACTTATTTTTGTGTTATGTTTGGATAAAACTTAGTTATGTTTACAGTTATTCGTTGGTCTGTATGATAATTGGCCAAGATTATGATAAATCCTTGTTAAATATTACTGTGTCAATGTAAAATAATTAATATGTTAGGGATATGTTTGGAAAAAGTATGAATAGGTTACGTTTTGTATGCCATGTTAGTTACTTTACAGGTGCTAAGTGTGGAACTTTGTTAATGTTAACACTTTATTCGTGCTTAAGTTGTGTTAGTTTGTCGGTTTACATTATTTTCGTAGTTCATATGATGCTATGTTAGCTTTATTAATATGAAAACCTTGTTATGTTAGCATATATTCGATGGTTAGTATATAAAGAACTCATTTTGTGCTATGTTTATCCGAAATGATACCTCTCAATGCCTACGTAAATCAGTTGTAATGTAAAATTCAACATTGATATGTTAAGGATTATGCTTGAAAAAATGCTGAATGTTAACTTTTGTACGCTTGTGCTAGTACTTTTCACTGCCTGTTAAGTATGAACTTTGTTAAAGTTAGTTGTTTATTCTAAGCGCAAGGTGTGTTAGATTTTGTTGTACATTACAATTCTTAGTTCAGGTAATGCTATGTTAGCTTTATTAATGTGAAACAGTTACGTTAGCATAATATTCGTTGGTTAGTATATAAGAACTTAGTTTTGTACTATGTTATTGTTGTTGTTGTTGTTGTTGTTTGTGTTGTTGTTGTGTTGTTGTTGTTGTTGTATGTTGTTGTTGTTGGTTGTTGTTGTTGTTGTTGTTGTCTAAACGAGAATATATAACCCTTTTGAACTGATATGGGTCGTTCGTGCATGTTTCTTGTTACTTTCTTCTGATTGGTTGAAAAGAAAGAATCTCATTATCTATAAGGCTTGTTTACGCGCATACGATTTCCGTCAGTAGAACATTTTTCGCTGTGCTGGTACAATGACATCTCCTCGCATCTCTACACGCTGTTGTTGATGATCTTCACGCAGGAGCTTCGTTGATTCCCCAACTGATGGTTCATTTATAGTTTAAATCGTAACCAAATGGCTGTCGTTCGTTGCTTGTAATTCCTGACAGAGGGTCAAATAATAGACCTTATCTCGTTTTCTGTGCCTGATGGATTCTTATTCAATATCGCAGCAGCATGGGTAGAGAATAAGTGTTTGTTATCCGAAAGATCAACGCTTAGTGAAATATCTAACTGGGAAGACAACGGTAAAGTGGTTCTAATAAGAATAGACGTTTTGTGTTCCTCATCGTGTGCAGCAATATTAAAACGACCTTGATGTAGGCCACTCTGAAACCCATCGATTGTGTGACCTTCTTATCGCACCTGTATAGGTTTCACAGTTCGAACACCTGAAATATTACAGCATTGCTTAAAATAAAAAACGAATTAACATCGCAACTTTAACTATGTTGACATACTTGAGGACATTAATACATATAGCCATGGTGTACATCTATGATATTTAAACACGTAAACATGCGGTTTTCCCGTATAATGCAGTATACAGGAATGCGTTATAACTATCGTTGGGATGAGTTTACTTTTCTCTTGTATGAGAGAATGAGGCTGCTGAATCAAAATGTGCCGAAAAATGGTTTAGTGCTACTGAAGGCCTTTATACCTACATTCTTTCAAAGGGTGTTTACATCTTTAGAGAGATATATAGAACGAACCCAAGTTATGTTGAATCCTAAGTTCTCTGATTAGAATGAAGATTGAATTATATTTAAAATAAACTTAGGTTTTTATGTCTTTTCAATGAAAATTATATGTTATAGAAATAAACTTGTTTTCTTCCCGCTTATGGTTATCGTTTATTGACTAAGATTGTTAATAGCTGTTTATTCGTCTGGTTGTTGTGTGTTAAATACGTTATGTTCATAGTTTTGCTTTACAGAGAGTAAAAACTATAAATGAGAGGTTGATGATGTGCCTATTAGGTATTAATGCTGTTAGGTAGGTTTATGCTAAATTTTTTGTTAATATTACTATGTTTAATTAAAATTTAACATTGTCATGTTGGAGATATGGTTGATAAAGTATGAATGGGATTATGTTTTTTGTGAGTCTTTGTTAAGTTACTTTACTGGTGTTAAGTGTGGGATCTTTTGTAATGTTAGCATTTTCCTTGCGTAAGATGTGTCAAGGTTCTGTATGATATGATAGTCGTCGGATCTTTGTTACAGGTGGCTTTGATATCATATTCTTAGTTCTAGCAATGGTATGTTGGCTTTAATTATGGGAAGGCACTTTGTTTTACAGTTAGCATACTTTTCGCTGGTCCTGTAATGATATTAAAACAAGTTATAGTAAATTTTTGTTAAATATTACCATGTTAAATGTAAAATTAACATTGTTATGTTTAGAGACTGCTTGACAAAGTGTGAATAATTTACGTTTTTGACATGTTTATGTTAGTTATTACTGTTTGTTAATGTGAAACTTTGTTAACGGTTAACAGTTTATTCTGTTTAACGATGTATCAGGTGTTCGTTGTGGGGTTATTCATAGTTTTCAAGAATATGGCTAATAAGCTTCCTTAATGTGAAAACTTTGTTACGTCAGCATATATTGTTTGAATCTTTGTATAAAGACTTGATTTTATGTTATGCTTATCCAAAATGATACCTCGAATGTGACTGAATAATCAATAGACCTTAGATCAATAGTTCAAGGATGGACAGGAGGGTGGCAGGATGGTGGCTGGATGGTGGTTTGATTTACTGATTTACTGATTTAGGGTATGTAAAAACGTAAATTTGTAAGTTATAAACAAAAAGAATAGGAAATTTTATTTATTTATTTATTTATTTATTTATTTATTTATTTATTTTTTTTTCTTGATGGTTCTGAAACCATTATTTTCGAAATCTACAGACCCAATAACATATATAAAGACACCAAATATGCATCATTACACCAAATATTTTTACTAAAGACCCGCATCGGCTCCTACAACCGGTGTCTGTGTAACTCCTCAGATTCCTCCTTTCCTCATTCTTCTTCCTTCTTCCTTCCTCCTTTCCTCCTCCTTCCTTTTCTTCTTCCTTTCTTCTTCTTCTTCTTCTTCTTCCTCTGTTTTGCATCCATGCATTTCTTCTTTTTTTTTTTCAAACTGAGACCCCTTCCGGTGGGGGCCCTGGACTCCGAAGCCGAATCCAACTCCAACTCCGTCTCCGACTCCGACTCCTCTATCCTGTCTCCGAGTTTCAATCTTCTAAGATTATTTTAATTTTTAGAGGTGGCAGCGTCCCCCCCTTACGGGGGGGACGCAGAGGGACGTAATCTCGTCTCCGACGAGATTACGTCATCATATAGTTCTTCACATCTAAATTTTAGCCCGATACGTTAAGCCTAACATGGTTTTCAGGACGAATTTGACCTTGGCGCTAAGGGGGCAACACCCCCTTAGGGGTGACCTACGGTCACCAAAACTCGCCAGGGATCGTTTATCACACACAATTAATCATATACCAGTTTGAAGGGCGGAAAAAAAAATCCCTCTATTCTCATATCGGGAGCGGAGCTGTTGCAGTACATGTGCGGTGCGGTTACGGTGGCGGTTGCTGAAGACTCGCAGAAGGAGAACGCAGAAGGGCTTAAAAAACAACTCAGAAGTGTTTCCTCCGGAAACACTTTCGACATAATAATAAAATATAAAATAATATAAAAAATAATACAAAAAAACAGACAGACAGACAGACAAAGACACAGACCCTTCGTCTGTGTCGGTCGGTCAGTATCAGACCTTCCGGTCTGGTCTGACCTCCAAATATTCGGTCGCTCAAACCGGATTTTAGGCCTAAAATCTTCGCCCGCAACAAGGCGGTAAGCGCATATTTACACGTTGACCCTGCGGAGCGACCCCCCTCATAATACATCCTAGAGAAGTTGAAATTTACCCTGTTCGAGTTAACACATATTATAGATTTATATCAAGTTTCAGACCCTAATAGCTCTTGTCCTTCATATCGAAAAGGGTGGTAGCGGTCCGGATGTTCCATCTACTACAAGCGATTAACGAATGTTAATTATTGTAATTATTTCCTTTCGATTATATTTTTCAATGCTTAATTGCCAACCGAGCAATAAAAGACGATTTAAACATCGATATAGGGGTAATCGATCACGATAAATCGTGGAACCATCACAAATGATTCTATCGATCATTTAAAAACTCTAGGAACCAAAAAGCCCTTGGGGGGGCTCCGCCCAATTTTGGGAGGCTTAAACTCCGAAAACGGTCTTCCAGACCTTAAATTCGGTCTCACCGAACTTAAAAACCTTGACATCGTCAAGCTTGGAAAACCAAATGTTGCAATGTTGCTTTGCAACATTTGCAACATCCGGTTGCCAATCTTCCCAGTTGTCAGTTTAACGGTTAGTTGTTGCACCCATACTACTCTCGTATAGTATATATATAAGTATATATATATATATATACTATATATATATATATGAATATAATATAATATATATATATATACTATATATATAATATATTATATATAATATATATATATTCTTATATATATTATTTAATATATCTAATATATATTAGTAGTATGTACGGGATATTGCACGTAAATGACATGGGACCTCGCAGAATCCTAGGACCTTGACCACCTTGACCTTTTTTGGGCTTAACCTTTTTTTGAGCCCAAATTTTTACCCGATCTTTACCTTTTTTTTGTCCTTGACTTTTTCTCCCCCTTTGATCTTCCATGGGTCATATTTTGGCCCACGGTATTTTTTTGGGCAACCCTATTTTTTGGCAACCCTAATTTTTTTTGGCAACCTAATTTTTGCAACCCTTTTCGAAGAAAGGGCGCGCTAAACGGTTGCGGTTATCAACCGTTGTACGTACCTTGTTTTCCGAGCTCTGCTGGGTGGTTGTCTTGTGAGATTTTTTCGACCATGGTCATTTTTTGCCACGGTAATTTCTGTCCCTTCCGTAGGGGCTAGCCTTTTTTGGATGTCTTCAAAACCTTCTGTTGTTTCGAATCCGTCCGCACCCACGGTGCCGAATCGCAAGCTCAGCCGCGTTTCTGCCGCCGAGTTCCCGCCCGGCGCGTTTCCATCCCACCTGAAACCGTAGGTTTCAACATCCGCCCAGCCTAATGTCCACCCGCGTCCCGCCCACCCCATACTGCACACACACACCACACACACACACACACCCAAACCCAC
>JABUQX010068017.1:0-7500 GCA_015478945.1 Trachelipus rathkii
TGTATAGCATATTCTCTAAACTTGGTTGTTAAAAATGCTGTAGAAAAGCTTCTCAAGCGCTGTGCATTTTTTGACTTCCTTGAAAAGCTGTTCGTATCCTTCACAATTTCAACGCATCGGCATCAACTTCTGACTGAGGCTTTGAAACATAGTGATTCATCATTGACTCTTAAGCGTGTCACAACAACGTGTTGGTCCTGCAGAGCTGACGCAACGAAGGCACTTAAGCATGACTATCAGCAGATTAAGGATGTACTGAAACAAATTGCTGATGACTGTGAAGAAAAAGCCTGTGTACGCTGTGAAGCAGAAGGACTGTTAATACAGATAAATCAGCTTGAAATAGGTATTTACACCACCTTCTGGAATGATCTCCTGCAAAGAACAGATGCTAATAGTAAAAATCTACAACACGCAAAACTCCATCTAAATACTGCTGTGGCGTCACTGACCAGCTTGAAAAACTATGTCGCATCAAAGCATGACTCCTTCGACACTTATGAGAAGCAAGGCGAAGAGCTGTCTGGTTCAACAGAGTATGTGCAGACGAAAACTCGACACAAGCGCCGCAATGTGCGTCTTAACCCATTGGATTATGGCCATGCAAAAGAAGTACAACTCAGCCCTTCTGAAAAATACAGAACAGAAACTTTCTTGCCTGTTATTGATCAGTTTATCGCTTCTCTCGACCAATGTCTGCAAGTATATAAACAGATATCAAGCAAATTTAGCTTTTTTAGCCATTTAATTAATTGTTGAGCCACCTGATGAGCTGCTCTTGTTTGCTCCAATAAATTGGCCTAGTTGCCCCAATCCTAAAAAGGAAGAAAATAAAGACACAGTTGATACTGTGACCAGCTGATCAGCTGAGACGGTTACTAATCGCTACGTTGCTATGCGAATAACTTTTCACCTATTAGGTTACTCTAATATTATGCAAGCTATATCACCGATGATGTTTAGCATTTATTATTTAATATTAATATTAACTATTAAGTTTAATGTTGGCCAACAATCAATAAAATCCTTATACTTTCTGAGATCCGTATTGCTGGGAGCATCAAAGTCAAGACTGCATACATCTTAATTCGAAGCTTTTTTAATCTGCAAGGAAGAACAGTAAAGAAGGCAAGAGACAATTCAAGGTTACCATTTATTGGGTGAGTAAGTGTGGCTTATCAGGCTGTTACTTTACTTTTTACTTGAATTACTTTATGCTTATATAAAGTATGCCGAAATAGGCAGAGGTCCTAATTAATTAATAATTATAAAATTTAAAGGTCATAGCCACATTTGGCTCATTTTTCACAGTCAGTATCAAAAGAATCACATTTTGAGGCGGCTTTTTGATCATTCTTCTTGTAAGTTTGTGTATGAAACATCTAATAAATCTAAAAATATAGATTTAGGAAGTTGGCCTTAAAAGATACCAACTTTTAAAAGGCTTCAATTTATGTTTTTCAGCTTGGGGCTTGTTGCTGCTGTGATGGAGCTGGGTTGGCTTGGAGCATCTTCCAACACCTTTCTATTCATATAATTCCTTATATTTAATATGTAATTTTCACTTAAAGATAGTTTAAGCAATTAAAAGTAAAATTTTTCTCTTTATTTTATTATCTTTATATTTAAATATTTTTTTACATAGTCAAGATTAAACTAAATTTAGTAAATTGATTTTTTATTAGATTTCTAATAATTACAAAATTTTACTTGAAATAAAAAGCGCCGCAATGTGCGTCTTAACCCATTGGAAAATACAGAACAGAGAATTTTTTATAATATTATTCATTTTATCGCTTCTCTCGAATAATGTCTGCAAGCATATAAACAGATATCAAGCAGATTTAGCTTTTTTTAGCCATCTGAAAGAACTGTCTTCAGACGAGCCTCAGGCCGCAGCAGAGCAACGCGTCAGATCTTATCCAGATGACTTGGACATTACATTTGTTGATGAACTGTGTCAGTTTGTAACATTTGCCAATATCTTCACAGACGAGGAGCCAAAAGATATCAGCACTGAGCTTTTCCTGTACAGACTTATCATAGACAAGGGTTTGCAGGACACTTTCCCAAACATTGAAATAGCTCTACGGATATACCTTATTTTGATAGTATCAAACTGTAGTAGCAAGGCCTCCTTCTCAAACCTCAAATTAATTGAGAACCGATTACGGACATCTATGAAGCAGGAACGACTTATAAATCTGGCTATCATGAGCATCGAGTCAGATGTACTGCGTAAATTGAACTTCAGTGACATCATCAGCGACTTTGCCGCCCGAAAATCGAGAAAAGTGTCTGGACTGTAGTGGTTATAACTCCATCCATTCTCTGATTTAAATTAAAGTATTTTAATTGAATGTTTCTGCGTAAATAAATTTGGCAAGGACACCTTCTGTTCATTTCATTTCGTTTTTTGCATTACATATTACACCCCCCCCCTTGAAACAATGGGTCTCCCACCTAAATGGGCCTGGGCCACCCACATCTTTAATCCGGCCCTGATAAAACGATAGATAGATAGATAGATAGATAGATAGATAGATAGATAGATAGACAGATATATAGAATCAGATAGAGAACTAGAAGATTGATAGAAACAGACTGATAGATCGAAAATTATGTTAATCAATTGAGTTTTGTGTTACAAGACCTCTTCTTCCAAGGAATAGTTGGGTAAGAACTAATAGCTCTTTATAATCATCGCGAGGCAATTGTGCTTTCATTACCTGATCTGTCTTAAGGTCATGAAAAAAACATTCTAATAGGTATTCCATTTCTATAGCGATAATCGATTTAAAGATTTATTTTTTACGGCAACGTTGTATAAAAAACGGTTGATATCCAATTTTGAACGTAAAGCGTTAAAGCAATTGCTTTCCCGGTAGCATCCAAAGGGTAAAAGGGCCCCCCCCCCCCCCCCCGGTAAACGCTGCTGCTTTAGGATTAAATCTTTCTATTTTTAATTAACAAAGTAAACCCTATAAAAAAAAAACAATTAAATGTTTTAAAAAAATTTTAAATAAATAAAATTTTTAAAAAATTTAATTAAAAAAAAATAAATTGAAAATTTTAATAATAAAAATTTAATTATTTTAAAAAAAAATAAATAAATGGAAATAAACTAAAGTTTTTCAAAATAAACAAAACTTAAGCATAATTTAAACTGTAGAAATATATTTTTATAAACAGAAAATATAAACTTCAAACAATATAATATATATATATATATAATATATATATATATATAATATATATATATATATATATATATACTATATATATATATATATATATATTATATAATATATATATATTATATAATTAATAATATATATAATATTATATATATATATATATATATATATATATAATTTATATTTATATATATATTATATAATATAATATATATATAATATATATATATATATATATATTATATATATAATATATATATATATATATATATATATATATATATATATAATATATAATATATATATATATATATAATGTGTGTGGTGTGTGTGTGGGTGTATCGTTTACTCAAAAGAAGTAATTCCGTCTAGACGGACGGTCGAATGGACGAAGAGCGTATTATAATTTTCGAACAAGAATATCCACAATGAAAATAAAGTTAACGAACGAGGATACTCAAATATTTTCAATATTATGAACAGATATTGTTTCTTCATCATTTAATTAATAAAACTTTGATCGATGATCTTCAGAATATTATTATTATTAAAAAAATTGATAAAAATTATTTATAATTATTACATAAAAAATTAATAATTAATTAATTATACATAAATTAAAAACGTATATATTTGTTTGTATATTCCGTTTTGGCATTCCTTTATGAGGCTTCATTTTCAATGTCTTAAGCATTATGTTGGTTATATGTAATTTAAATAAAATATACTTTAATTAAGATAAACAAACAGCAACATTGCTTGAAAAATACCCATTTTTTATTTAAGCATTATTAATTTTTTTTAACTAATTTACTTGTTTCAATTTTACCGTTTAAATTTAAAAACATATAAAATGAAATTTAGACACTTTTAAGATCCGATGATTTAGTAAAAAATTTATTACAATGGTATTTTTAAAAATAATTTAAAGTTTTCCGATAATAAATATATGATACTTGATTTTTCATGTAATCAACATGACAAATTGGGTCTGTTCCTGTCAAAGAAATTGTTTGATGATTAGAAGCAAATTACATAATTAAACATCAATTGGTACAGATGCGTATATATATATATATATATATATATATATATATATATATATATATATATATATATATATATATATATATATATATATATATATATATATATATATATATATATTATAATATATTATAATATATATATATATATATATATATATAATATATATTTATATATATATACGGGGTCAGCCTCTAGAAGAGCCACAATCAAAAAATCTCAAAAACTACAACAGCAACCGGAAAAGGAATACATTGCTTGAATGCTGGTCAAAATTTTAGTTAGGAAAAATGTAAAAAAAATAAAAATAAAAAAAAAATATATCCCTCAAAAACTACAATAGCTACAGCGAAAAGGAAAATAACTTTTTGGAATCCTGGTAAATTTTGGTTAGGAAAATGGTAAAAAAAAAATAAAAAATAAAAAATATTGTTTAAAATTATAGTAATAATGATTAGAGAGCCTAATTTTAGAGGACCTTTTGTTGTTAACTCGTTTTAAAATAAATAGACGTCTTTCAATTTTGCCTTTTTTTTTAACTAAAGAATACCCCCAGGGTATACCGCACACCGATGGCAGAAGTCGGGGTCTCTCGGTCTTCCGGGGAACTACGGGGGTAGACTAATTCCCCGCTCCGGGGAAGGGTCTCCGGAACTCCCGCTCTTTGGTATTTGGGTGTCGCGGGGGTTCCATCCGCGCCTCCCCTACGGGGTATGGAAACGTCCCCCCCTGTGTCCCCGTCGGCTCGAGCCCCCTAAATTGCCGTGTAATAAATACTTTACACCAATATTATATATATATATATATATATATATATTATATAATTATATATATATATATATTATATATATATATATATATATATATATATATATATTAATTTATTTTAATTTTAAATTTTAATTTATTTTGTACTTTTAATAAGCTAAAATTTGCTCGTGATTCCAAAACTGTATTTTCAATTTTAGTGTAGCTATCCCTAGTTTTTTATCTATGTTGCGTCGCCTAATCTTAGGCTGATATATATAAATATATATATATTATATGATATATTAATATATATATATATAATATATATAATATAATATATATATATATATATATATATATATATATATATATATATATATATATATATAATATCATCATCACATCATTACCATTACCTAATACCAATTACCTATTATCCCATTAACCAACCATCAATCATCAATCATCACCATCTCATCATCATCATCATCCATCATCATCAAATCAATCATCATCATCATCATCAATCATCAATCATCACCATCAACCATCACCATCACCAATACTCACATATAATTTCTCCTCCTTAAGATTGTAATAAAGGTGTGTCACAATGCACTAGAAACCAGAAAAAGTAGTAGAACTTACGCTAGTCGAACAGAAAGATAAGCCTCACCTGCTCCCTTATACCTCTATAATGAGAAGACTGAGAACTCGTCGCAGTCAGAAACCCCACCCTAGAGCTTCATTCACGGTACTGCGACGAACATTCACTGTGGCATCTCGTCAATGTAGGAGTTCAATCCCTCGGACAGGTGGTCTCACCATAACTCCTCTCTACAAAATCTCGCCATTTCACTCCTATTATGCACCTTATTCCTTGCCTCTGCCGAAACTCGGCATGGCTCTCCTCCAGGCATTTTCGTTTACTTTACCGATCCAATTTTTCTTCGGTCTCCAGCCGGTCGATATCCTAACACATTTAACCACTTGTTACATTCTGCTTAACCATACCGACTATCAGCCATACTCATCCACAATGAACCACCTCAATGCGCTTCCCATTTATTCTCTCAATTTACCCTTTCTTCATCACCATTACAACTCCCCTAATTGCCTTCATTGCTTTATTTTATTAAATTCTTCTCACATCCTGAAGCGACCATGAAGATTGTCCATCGATCACGTTGTTACTGTTAGATCGGCACCTCCTAATTCCAAGTATCATAGTCTTTACTACATATGCATTAATAGATATGCAACATAACTCTCATGTAAAACCCTAGAGCACTCAAGACTTAGTTCCTTTACATTCACCAAGGATTTTAAATGCAGCCAACCATGGGCGTATGCAGGGGGGGGGGGGCAACTTGCCCCCCCCCTAAATCATGGCGAAATAAAAAAAGAAACCTTAGATGCTTGCCAGACGACGTTTTTAGGGTTTATTAGTAGAAAAATGAAAAATATAACATCAATCGATAGATAATGAAGTAGTGATTACTATTACTAACGTATTTATATAACTTATATTTATCTAATAGTTTAATGTTTCGTTTTCATTATTGGCTTGAAAATCAACTAGCTTGTAGCTTTTATACATGCTCTACTTACAGCTATTATCTTATTAACTCTAGCAATTAATTGGTACATTTTGGTAGCGTGCTTTGCTTACTATGGAAAAACCTTTTCCGGTATGCACGAATATGTCTTTCCTAACCAGACGGATTTAGTCTCGTTAGGTCCCGTTGTATCATAAGGACATTTCTCGATGTGGTCCACTGACAGGTTGTGGTTTTCCTAGAAGACCATGACCTTTAACTGGGTAGGACAGCTTTTACATATATATATTATATATTATATATTATATATATATATATATTATATATATATATATATATACATATATATATATAATATATATATATATTATATATAGAATAATATATATATATATGGTAAAAGTTACTTAACTGCCACACGGAACGGGAGGTCGATCAAAAAAAAATTTTTCACAGGTAGCCTTTATGATACATAAATAGATTTTTTGCCGATTGGAAATAAAAAAAAATCTCAATAACATTACAAATAGCTACAGCAAAAATGGAATACATTTTGTTTGAATCCTGTGTAAAATATTTTTTAGTAGGGAAAATGTAAAAATAAAATAATAAAATATTTGTTAATTAATTATTATGATTATTGAGTGAGAAAGCCTATTTAAGGACCTTTTATACGTTATCGTTATTATTATAAAGCTCTAGAATAGTTTTGTTTAATTAAAGATATACCCCAAGGGTAATCCGTCACCGATGGCGGAGTCGGGTCTCTCGGCCTTTCCGGGGAACTAATCGGGGTAGGTACTATTTCCCTCCCCTTTCCGAGGAGGGTCTCCGAACCTCCCGCCTTTGGTTATTTGGGTGTTAACGGGGGTTCCTATCCGCTCCCTCCCTTTACGGGGGTAATGGAAAACGTCCCCTTCCTGTGTTTCCCCGTCGTTTCGAGAAGA
>JABUQX010068017.1:15000-22474 GCA_015478945.1 Trachelipus rathkii
CCCATTTTTTTTTAATTTGAAAAGTGAAAAATTGACTTTTTTTTTTTTCTTCACATCCGATCAACATCAAATTTTCAGGGCTTGTACATTCGGACAAGATGCATCTTTTTTACTTAGATAAGTTCTTTGTATATGCAATAGGTTTGGATTTGTTCTTGAAATAAATTTTCCAAAAAAAAATTTTTGAAAATTTTTTAAAAATTTTCTTTTGAGTATACAAAAAATTATTTAAGTAAAAAAGATACATCTTGCCCAATTGTACAAGCCCTGAAAATTTGATGTTGATCGGATGTGAAGAAAAAAAAATGTCAATTTTTCACTTTTCAAATTCAAAAAAAATGGGTTTGGAAATTGGACAACGCTGAGCACAAAAATCAAAATATCGAAAAATCATCAGTGCTAATTGTTGGTAATGGACCATTCTATGCATATTTCAAGTTTGAAGTCATTTCCCAAAAAATTCTGAAAGTTCATATGAAAATTGTCAAAAACATGGATTTTGAAAAATTGAAAATTCTGAAAGAATGACTACAGTCACAGAAAAACACCAGAAAACAACGTTTTAGAGGGCAAAAAAAGCTACATTTTGGTGTTTATATAGTCAAAATCGGCTGAAAATTCCGAATTTTATGTCCATTTTTAGGTGGGGCTGAAAACTGGGATCAGCCCCAGCAAAATATTGGATCATGCCCTTCATGTCTTTTGCGTTCCAGGTCTTCAAATTAAAATTAACATTTTCAGAATTTTTGTTGGTGTTGTCCTGTTTTTCTTTTTCTTTTTTTTTTTATATATAGAGTTGGTTGATGGTTTCGTAAATTATTTTTTTTCTTAAATTTAACAAGTGGTTACAGCTGATCAGGTTCTGTGTGATTCTTTTAACCTCAACGTCAAACGATTCGTTATCCGAGAGCAATTTAAAAGTTCTAAATATGAGGGTTTTAACCAGTGAATTCTTATCTACTTCTGGGGATTAGGGTTGGCAATTAAGAAATATAATAATAATAATAATAATCATAATAATAATAATAATAATAATAATAATAATAATTAATAATAATAATAATAATAATAAAAAAAAAATAATAATAATAATAATAATAATAATAATAATAATAATAATAATAATAATAATAATAATAATAATAATAATAATAATAATAATAATAATAATAATAATAATAATAATAATAATAATAATAATAATAATAATAATAATAATAAACATAATGGTAATATTAATAATAATAATAATAGTTAATCAAAACAAATTAATGGTATATATTAATAGAAATGAGGAAACATCCGTTGGCTTGACATGAAGACATGTTGAAAGGGTTCCATCATTATTAATTTTGATTTTAATATGCAAAAAGTTAATTATATTATTTAGAGACTCTTTCGCTGTAGCTATATATATATATATATATATATATATATATATATATATATATATATATATATTATATATTATATATATATATATATATATAATATATATATATATATATATATATATATATATATATATATATAAAATATATATAAAAAAAGATATCTCTTTAATATATATATATATATATATATATATATATATATATATATATATATATATACTATAATATATAAATATATATATATATATAAATAAAATATTTTTTAATACTATTTATCTAAAAAAAAAAATATAATATATATATATATATATATATATATATACAAAGACTGATCTCTGTAATGTTAATTGGCCCTATTTACGAGATCACCTTGATATAGCAAATAATAAGATAGTTTTGGAATAGCGAAACGCTTCTTTATTTATTTTTTTATTAATCATTGCTAATGACTGTTTTAAATGAACACAAATTAAGTTATTTCACTACTGTTCAAAAAAAATGTTTATTCTTTAAATATCATGCTATTATTTTAAATCTGAATGCAGTTACTTTACAAATTCTGGGCCTAAGAGAGTGCCAATGCAAGCTGTCGCTTTGATATCTCAAAACTTAATGCCCTCTCTCCCATCGGCACAGCCGTTGGGGGACAGAGTCACCTTGGTGACTTTAATAATATACAAAAAAGAATGAAACAGTTATGTCGGCTTTTACAACATGTAAACCAATTTACCTTTTTATACAGGACTTTCTTTGTACCAGATTTCTTATATAAAAGTGTAAAATAATATAATAATAAAATATAAATTAATAATAATAATACTTAATTGTATTAATAAAATAATAATAATAATAATAATAATAATAAAATAATAATAATAATAATAATAGAAATGAATAATAATAATGATAATAATAATAATAATAATAATAATAATAATAATAATAATAATAATAATAATAATAATAATAATAATAATAATAATAATAATAATGATAATAATAATAATAATAAAAACATAATAATAATAATAATAATAAATAATAATAATAAAATAATAATACATAAATAATAATAATCATAATAATAATGAAATAATATAATAATAATAATAAATAATAATAATAATAATAAAAACATAAATAATAAAATAATAATAATATATAATAATAATAATAATCATAATAATAATAATATATAATAATAAATAATAATAATAATAATAATAATATAATAATAATAAATAATAATTATATTTTACTATTTATAAAAAAAAAAAATAACAAAATATTTAGAAAAATAATATTTTTTTTAATAATAAATAAAAAAAATCATAATAATAATAATAAATAATAATAATAATACTAATATTAATAATGAATAATAATGATATGATAATGATAATGATAATATAATAATAATAATAATAATAATAAAATAATAATAATAATATAATAATAATATAATATAATGTATTTATAAAGTAAAGATTTGTATCATTGTGATAAAAATATTTAAAATAAAAATACTAATTAATAATAATAATAATAATATAATATAATAATAATAATAATAATAATAATAAAATAATAATATATAATAATAATAATAATAATAATTAAATAATAATAATAATATAGAAATAATATATAATAATAATAATAATAAATAATAATAATAATAATAATAAATAATAATAATAATAATAATAATAATAATAATAATAATAAACTAATATAATAATAATAATAATAATAATAATTATTATTATTATTATTATTATTATTTATTATTATTATTATTATTATTATTATTATTATTATTATTATTATTATTATTATTATTATTATTATTATTATTATTATTATTATTATTATTATTATTATTATTATTATTATTATTATTATTAAAGCCAATTTACTAAAGCTATTGGTTCTTGTGGATTAGCTATTAAACTTTGAGTTTATTTGTGTTTAAATTGGGATGAATAAGTGTTTAAAGGGAAAAAGAATTGCAAACAGTGAAAGTCGCCGAAGTTTAACTCTTGAAGTTATTGAGCGTGATGCTGCCTGTATCTCTAATGAAAAAAAGCAGACAAGATGACTTGGAGCACCTATGGCCCCATCTTTTCAAGTACTTTGGGCCTGTCAAGTGCAAGGAGGAGTATATTGAGGGCAATAGAGTGATGTAAAAAGGGAAGATTGAATGCTCCCAATGTAAAAAAAAAAACCTTCCACTTGGACTTTAAATCAACACAATAGCTTAAAATCCGCACTACTTTGATCGTAAGATAACTTAGACAAATACTTTTTATTTGAATTTTATTTCTTTTTAATTCTAAAATTCAACCATTAAATATTTAACATATTTTATTTACATGAATAAGGATTTTGGTTTTGTAACTTTTTTTAGAAACATCCTTCTTTGCACAAGCAGCTGTGTACTGTAATTGAAGGAGGGTCAAAGCGGGGCCGGAACTGCTCAACAAACAGTGATATACCCAGCAAAAAGCGTCAGACCATCATTCTCCAGTCTATGTCGAAAATATTTAAACAGAAAAGAGCTCTTGAGTTGCTTTTTCACAGAAAATTTGAATTAAATAGATTATTAGTTGAAACTTTCAAAGATAGTTGATTTTAAAATTTTTATTATAAAAAGCTTTACAACTATTTATAGGGGGTATTATTAATCATTAAAAAATTTATTATAAAAAAAAATCTTCTTTATAGCTGATGTTCTTTCCTCTTCTGTGATAAAACCATTAATAGTTCGGCTAACTATCCTGTATTTGGAGCAAACACCCAATCTCTAATAATGGGATTTTATAAGCTCCTATTTTATTTATTTATTTATTATTATTATTATTATTATTATTATTATTATTATTATTATTATTATTATTATTATTATTATTATTATTATTATTATTATTATTATTATTATTATTATTATTATTTTTATTATTATTACTATTGATTTTTTTTACAGCCTATATCAAAATATGAAACTTGACTTTTTACTTTAAACTGAATTTTATTTTTAATTTAATTTTGAATAGACAACTTTACATTAATGATTTACTTTAAATTTAAAGGTTTTAGGTTAGCTTCTCTTTTGAATTCTACCATATAAAGTATGGTGGGTAAGAACTAAAATCAAACTATCAGCTATACAGAATGAGCTTAGTTTATAATGCTTACCATTAAGAAATGTGAAATTCCTTTTTAACAGGTCTTTCCTCATCCAAAAAATTGTGTTTAAGCCTCTTGTAGATCACTTCTTCTTCAGGCCTAGGTATGGTGGCCTTGGCCACTTATTGATAATGGTTATGTAAACCAAAAATGTAAACACTTTAGCTATTTGCTATTATTATTTTCTTTTTTATTCAGTGGCCACTGATGAAATTTGATTTTTAAATTTTTTATAGTTATTATAGTATTTGTTTCTATGTCAGTTGTGGCAGAACCAGAAACATAGTTCTGGCTCCAAAGATATGTATTTTAGGTCTGAGCCTTTTTTCCCATTGCTCAATGTTGCAAGAGAGTAGGGCTGGGCTTTGCCTGGTCGTCAAAAAATCCAAAAAGTCATAACAATGGACCTTTGACGTCATGGCAAATTCCAGTTACTATTTAGGGTGCATTCATATTAAGCTCATGGTGTATTTTAGTTATTTTTTTTTTTTTTTTTTTAAATTTATTTTTATTATTCAAAGAAGGACTTAAAAATCAAATTTTAAATTTCAATATGGCCACTTTAATAAAAAAAGAAAAGAAAATAATATATATACGGTATAATAAAAAATAAAATAATATACATTGTATAAGGTACATAATATACATTATACAATGTATATTTTTTAACACTGGGAGGAGGCCAAAATTAAATTCTAAATGAATTTAATTTTGAAAAGTATGCAAAGTAAATTTGATAACAAATTTACTTTACATTGTTATTTCAAATACATATCAATGTCTCTATTACAGAAGGACACAGATACCCATTTGATTTTTAGTTGGAGATACTAAAGTTGCCCTTGATCTATAAGCTTTTTATGTAGCTCTCTACATTGAACTGCAGCTTTCCTTTTTACCCTACTGTCAGCATCACTGTTATTAATATCATTATTAGTGGTGGAAACTGTTTCTGGCAGATTTTCATGAAATTTGGTATAATTTTTTATTAGTAATATGATATCCGATATGTGTCGGGTTATAATTTCTTAATTTGATTTTTTTATTTTTACAGAAACAGCTTCTCCTAAGCTAGTATTTTTTTTATATCTTGTACTGTTCCCATGCTGTAAAAGTATGGTTTAGTAAATTTTTCTTTTACGGCTACAATATCTCCAATTCCCAGTGAAGTGTGTGGTTTTTGTTGATATTTATCTTGCTGATTAGTGGCAAGATATTGTAAGTTTGCTAAGAATTCATCATAGTATAAATCATTCAAATTAGATTTAACTTTTCTGTATTTTTGAAAAGTCAAATATAACTGATCCTGATCAAGTTCAGAAGGAGACCAATCAGGATCATCTGAATGATCTACACCATCATGAAATAAATGAGAAGAAACAACCATGGCTGGAACCTCATATCCTTTCAGCAATATCTCCGGTGTTATTGCAAATGGGATATTTGGATCCACCTCAGGGTTTCTTAATATTGACTTAAATGCTACTGGCCTTTTATTTATAAGCATATTTGTTTCCCTAACTAATAAAGAAAACTCATCAATTTCTAATATATTTTTTCCTATAGCACTGTATATTATATTTTTCACCTGTTTGACTAAATATTCAACTAAACCTCCTAGAAAGCTTGCTTTACCAGGGTAGGGTGAAAACTCTAAAACTTTTATGTTATGGAGAGTTGAATAATTTTTAACATCTACACCATCAAGAAATATAATTTGCACTGAGCTTATTATACTACTGCCCTGATCACTAACTATAAGTTGTGGAAATCCAAACTCAAACACATGGAATTGAAAAATAGAAATAAAGCACTTATTATCTACATTTTTACATTGAATAAGGTTTACAGCTCTAGTATATGTGCAAGTTATAATTAATATGTAAACCTTCTCTACTACATTATTTATTTTTATATTAAATGGCCCAATATGGTCAGTTAATATTTCTCTAAATGGAATTTGAGATGGATTTATTCTATAATCTTTGTAATGGTTTTGTTTAATTTTTATGGTTCTGTTATACATTAGTTTACATTTTATTCAGTTTTTAATGTTTTTCTTAACTACTGAGTATGCTGTTGGAATATAAAACTCCTTTCTGAGTATAGCTAGAAGTTTATATACACCGGCATGTTTCATTTTTACATGTGATTCTTTAATTATTATACCAGCTAATGAATGATTTTTATGCAGCAAAATTGGATTTTTTTTATTAAAATCAACATTTAAGTTTGCAAATTTACTCTTTATTCTAATTATATCTTTTTTTTATCAAGAAAAAGATTAAGTTGTATGACCAAATTTGTTTCTTTGTTCTTTATTTGGGTTTTTTAAATATTGATATGTTTCTAGAAAATTGTCTAGCTGATATTGCCTAAAAATGACATTACAGCTTTCTTCATATGAGCATATTGAATTTGGGTCACAATTGGAAAACAAAGTGGGGGTTTTCTCATGTACTTTAAGCTTTAAATTATGAATAAATTTTCTTACATAGGGTGAAACCTTACATAGTTTATTCAAAGAAGAAAACGTATCTAATTTAAATAAGGGTACAAAAGAAAAAGTTTGAATATTATAAATATTAAAATCTATATTGTTATTATTATATAAGGGATCTGGAACAGTGACTTTTAACCTTTCATTTTTGTTATTTAATATAGGCCCATTTAAATAAGTTGAATTTTTTAACAAAACCTTGTATGAAACACATTGAGTAACGTAATCACTAGGATTCTGAGATCCTTCACAATGATGGAATGTTATCGTGTGTTTTTCACATGCAATTTCAATAAAATTCAGCTGATTATTTTTAATTGTCCCTTTTCTTTTTATTTTATTTAATTTTTCTACTTTATTTATAATCCAATTAGATGTTAACCCATTTAAT
>JABUQX010068019.1:0-32055 GCA_015478945.1 Trachelipus rathkii
TCTCTAGAATAAATACCTCAAACTGAAAAAAACCAAACAAAGGTAATCGTAAAAAGTAATATAAGACACTGATGATTTAGTTTATTGCACAAAATAATGGAAATTCAGTAAATTACTATTTACACAAATTAAAAGAAAAAAATATAAATCAACTAATAAAACAATAATATACATATAATTTAATAAATATAACCGAGTTGTTGAGGACACAAGATCTAGTGCCGAAAATAACCATAGCTACTAACTGAGAAAAATCAAAAGAGCACTAACACTTTACCTAACTAGTGGGGTTATCGTATTATGAAACATCTACTTATGAAAAAGGCATATATAAAAAAAAATGTTCCTTCTCTTCATATGAGACGTAATAGATATATAAACCATTGATGACACGTCTTTGTCAAGCTTATACTAAAATAACGTGTAACATCGTACAAGCATAAGGGTTTGTTTCGTTAGCGTGGCTGGTGTTTGCCATCTTGGTTTCTTTTATGAACGGTTGAAAAAGATATCACAATTTTCTTAATTATTCACACGATATAAAAATTAGAACTCTAAAAGTACGATTTTTCATAAAATTGATCAATACATTGAATATATATTGTTTAAAAACTCTTATAAATTGAACAGACTATTCTATTAAACGGATACTCTCACCCTCACATTCAGACATTCCTTGAAAAAGATAATGTAAGTCTCTATAACACATTGAAATGCAATTAATCACAAAGCCTGAAAGTGAATTTTATTAATAGTTTTAGGATGTCTATAATTGACGTTTTTTTAATGAACATTTAAATATTTGTTATTATCACACAGAACTAGGCAACACCCAGAATTATTTCAATATAGCTATTTTGAACACCCCATCAGATCTTTAATAAAAAAAATTAATATAATTCTAAAGATTTTTCTTTTTTTCCTTAAATTTTTTGCACATTACAATTTAAGAAACTTCTTAAAAGTATCAGCGAATAATTTCCTTAAATTTCAAACATTTAAAATTATATATGGTTAATAGATGTGGAGTTACTCGATTAAGTTTATCAACACCATTCACTGAAAAAAAAAAATGTGGTTTAACCCAGAGACATGCGTCTATCCTATTTCGTCGAGATATATAGCATATACAAGGTGATTTTTTGGTTAATATATATTATGTCTGGTTTAGGTTGTCTCTTGAATCTTCTGTTACACTTTTGTTAATTTGCAAAACATTTACGCAAAGTGAAGATAAGGTCCAATCCAACTCTTAAAAAGTTTAGGTTATGTTGGACACACATCTCTCTATTATACAAAAATTTTACACTTCTAAAAATTACGTCATTTTTTAAATTTTCTATCGCAATTTTATATATGCCCCACCAAAAAAATAATTTAGGACACATATTATTCTCTACTTTGTACAAACCATATTCTGGCTATCATCAAGATCATTCTGAAATATATTTGAATATTTTTTAGAGTTATCTTAAAATCATCTCGGAGCCTCATATTTAACCAGGTAATTCCCCTCTTCCAGCATGCTTGAAAAAGAATAATGTGTACTTCCATAGAATCTGGAAATTTAAAAGCTAGAAAAGAGCATTTTATTAATTGTTTTTAGGTGTCTTATACTTGACGTTTTTTAATCGAATCATTTCAATATATTTGTCTTATTACTCACTACTCCCCACAAATTTCTTACGATTGTAGACAAACTCAGATTTTTATCTCCACATAACATCAAAATATTCATTTAAACTATCTATTAAAAATTTAGCTTTTGCTTAAATTTTCCCATAACAAATTTAAGAACTTTTAAAAGTACACGATTTTTCCTATAAATAATTCAACATTCCTAAATTTCAACATTTGGTAATTCTTAAAATTGAGTTTTTTCCTAAATCCGTATTTCTTCAGCATTTTCGCAAAAAATTAATCGCGTTTCTCTCAATGAATCAATGCATATATTTCAAAAAGCAGAAAAGCGCCATTTTAATTAACTCACGCTTTAATGGTGTTCCCTTAATATGACACGTTCTACTTTACCTTATATTGAATTTCTCACATAAGTATTTATGTTTTATTTTAATAAATTTAATCTCTACAGTCACATTTGGATAGTCATTACATAATAGAACACACCTGTTTTATAACCATGAACCCTTTCCACACTTCCATCTATATCCAACAGCCAACATTATCTCCAGCGAAATCTGCTCTGACGACATCTAGCATATCAACAGGGAATGGCTTAAAAGTAACAGATTTTTCGTATAAAAGCCACATACAACTGAAATTATTTTTGTAAATTCTTACGAGTTTGAGTTATTAACTCGAAACAATTCAAATTCTAAGAATATTTATGTTTCATTGAAATGTACAATTTCAAAAAAAACATAATAGAAAGAAATTATTAATAGTTTTGGTTGTCTTAATTTAAAATTGACGTTTTAATATTAAGAGTAGAAATAATATATCAATATAATTTGTTTTTATATACCTAAATATTATCTATTTAAATTTGTGAAACCTGCTTGAATAAAAAAAATTTTAACTTCTAAATATTACGCTTTCTTAACACTTATCTTTCACCATTCACACCTTAATCTGTACAAACTTCGCTTATCAAGTACTATTTTAATTTTCCTAAATTTTTCAACATTTTCACATTATTTGATAAGCCTTCAAACGGATCGTATATAATTATCATAACGTGAAATATACCTACCTACAAGCATATAAAAAAAAATCATGTGTTTCATTGATTGAAGTAACATATTTATCAAAAATAGCAATTATAAAACGTAACTCTCTACTTCCGGAATCCAGTTTTTAGGTTGTCCTTTAACACAATTGACATTTATTTTAATGAACCTTTGATAATTATGTATTCTATATATATTACAAATATTTCCAACTTCCAACCTCTACATTAAAGCATGAGTTAACATTTTAACCAAATTTACAACTAACATTACAATATTACATGTTTGTATATTTTCACATTTTAACAAATTTAGCAATTTTAAAAGTATCGAGACCATTTTTCCTACATTTAACAAAGGTAGTAATTGAATGTGGGCCTTAAAAATTACCTATACCATCATAGTTTTAAACAGGTATTGTCAGTCAATGTGTTGAAACATGAATTCAATATTTCGTTATTGCATTTCAAATATAGCAGAACAAGGACAATACTTATTAATTGAGGTCGGGTTATTCGAGTGAGTGCTAGTTTATTGTATTAGTGATAGTTGTTTGTTTGAGTGAATACCGTAAAGTCACATAAGATTGTCGTATAGTTATTATTCAACCAACAGTCAATATAGGGTCATGGAGTGTTATGTTGAGAAAATTCACTGTTTTACTTTTATGAAAAAAATAGAAATATACACCTTGATTGGCACGTCTTCTATATATAAAATATTCACCTTAATGGTCGTAATTAGAAAAAAATATAAATCATTAAGACAATGGACGGTTTTTATCATTATATATTGAAATCTTGTATATGATTTAAACAGGATTAAGAAAAGCTCGGATAACGATGGACAAATTTTTCCATTCTTGCTATTTTTTTCTATTCTTCAAATCAAACAGAAATTGAATTTTATAACAAAATGAAAATAAAATTATTTTTAGAGTTTAGGCCAAACAACATAGAGGAGGATCGTAGATATAACAGATATAGAACACAATGTCAAATTTCTTTATTAAGAGTTCTGCATATATATGACGTACAATACTTCATATCTGTTATTTGACTATTTTGTCAACTTTGTGTGCGAAATTATCCACTCGATCCTCTCTATCTCTAAGTGTTATTCCAAGACTATCTTTCAATATTTCTGTTTTTTTATAGTTTTTGTGTTGTTTTCATGTCTTGAGTCTATGTTTCATAGCCAAATGTCATTACATTGTACTGTTGATTTTTAACTAACATATATTTCGCTTTTTATATTCTTAGGGAGAAAGATTTTTCTATTCCGTAGTTTTGTTCTTTCTGAGAGCAGTTTATCTATCAATCCTGCGAGTTTTTCAATATATTTATTATTAAGAACTCTTAAAATGAAGTTAGCATTAAGATTTTTATTCACTCACCTTAAAATTATCAACTTTTATTATATAATTGTTAAAATGAATATTTAAAAATCATTTTTTTATTTGTAATTTATTTTAAAATTTAAAGATTATTTAATTCACCGGGATTTTCCATGCACTTGAAAACAATATATAATTATATATAGTAATGTTTTTCCATTAGAAATATGCAATTTCATAAAATAAGCAGAAAAAGTAAGAATTTATTTAAAATTAGTTTAATAAGGTTGTCTAATAAAAATTTTAATCATTAAGTTAGATAATTTCATCCCTTATGTTTGTTTATATATATATACCAAATATTATTATATCATTATAGATATTGTAAAATCTATCTCACATCAACATGTTTTTAATTTAAACAATTTTATATCCCAAATAAATTTTTAATCCCAACCCTATATATTATATATATGTTAATATGGGCTAATATATATAGTATATACTTTCTTCTTTATATAATAAAATTTATCTTATATTTTATCGAATTTAGAATAACTCTTAAAAGTAAAATATTTATTTTTCTCTATAAAAAATTTATCAAATCATTTATTGTATATATAATAATTACTAATTTGGTAATTACGCTTTTTCTTAAAAATTGAGTTTTTACATACGTATTTTCAGCATCTTGAAAAAAAGATAATATGTTCATAATTACATGATAATGCATAATTTCAAAACGTAGATCTAAAAAAGAAGTAGAATTACTATATAATTAAGTCCATTGTTTTAGGTGTCTTAAAAATTGACGTTAGGTTTTTATAAATGAATATTATCTAAATATTTATAGTTTTTTATATATATAACTCAAAAATATTTTATTTATAGTTGGTTAAGAAACTCTGTTTTATTAAAAAAATTTAATCACTTACTATAAAAATTAACTTAATCAATATTATTACGTAATATTCTAATTATACATAAATAATTTAAGATACTATCTTTAAAAATAGTTAATAACGTAATTATATTTTTTATATAATCCTTAATTTCACATTTTGAAAATAATCCCTGGTAAATACCTTAATTAATACTTTTTTATTATTAACGGTTTATTTTCAGCATTTGAAAAAAAATGGCCTCGTGCTTCCTATTGAAATGCTATTATATTCTAAAATAAGCATGAAGAAGTGAATTTATTTTAAATAGTTATTATATAGGTGTCTGAAATTGACGGTTTTTTAATGAAATTTCAATTTAATAGTTTTATTTATTATAATTAATATATATACTCAAATTCCTATATATTCTATTTAAGCTGTGTAAAACCGCTGCCTCTTTTCTATTTAATTTAATAAATAAAAATTTAAAACTCACTATATTCTAATAAATAATTTTAACGCTTTTTACTTTTAAAATTTTATTATCACTAATTAATACATATAATTTATGAAACTTCATTTAAATAAATTACAGCCATTTTATATATATACTATAATTTATTTTAAAGAGGATGAATATATTGTATAAAAATATTTAAAAATTGGTTTTTATAATCCAGGTATTTTTATATACATACAGATATAAATAATATGTTGTTTTCATTGAAATGCAATTCTCAAATATAAAGTGAATTTAATTAATAAAGTTATTCTTTAATTAGGTAAATGTCTTAAAATTGCACGTTTTTTTAATGAATATATAATCAATATTTGTTATTTTTATATATATCACCAATAAATATAATTTCATAATGAAGTTTTGAAATTACAAACATAATGTTTGTAATTTATTAATGCATTATTATTCATTATACAGATATTAAAAATAATAATATTTTTCTTAATTTTTAACTAATTATTAATACAAATTTACGAATAAATCTTAGTACGATTTTTTCTTCACTTATAAATTCTCAAACACATTAAATAAAATTTATTTATATGGTTATTTATAATCTTTAAAATTGGTAAAAATTCAATAATATTAATCCCGATTTGCATAAAAATATAATGTATATATATGGTTGAAATGCAATATCAAAAAGCATAAAGTTGAAAAATTTTTAATTAGTTTTTAATAGGTGTCTTAAATTGACATTTTTTTAAATGAAATTCATTCCAATATTTTATAAGTTTATTTAAATAATAATCTAATCTTTTCATGGTCCCCACGGTATTCCAAGGCTATTCTCTCCTTTCTCCATCTACCTTCCTCGGTTTTGATTATGTTGTGCCGGCACTTCATGTAATATTCTTATCTCTCTACTCTTTCAATCCTTTTTTCTATTTCATTATATTATATATATCTATTCACTCTATCTCTTATATATCTTATCTCTATTCACTATCTAATCTCTACTCACTTACTATATTATATCATATATATAGTATATATTATATATACTATATAATATATATATATATATATATATATATATAAAAATATATATATATACTCATCATTATATATATCATATATACACCTCTATCCTACCCATATTACTCATACTTCATCTCTACTAGTATATCTATATAATTCTTATATATCTATAATATATATATTCTTCTATCTCACTTATTGAAACAATTCTCATCTCTCATCTCTTAGACCATCTCTCTATCTCTCTTACTCTCTATCTCTCTCTCTCGTTATCTCTCACTTTCTCTTTCTTCACTATATATCAATATAATACTTCATCTATCTATCTATCTATATCACTATAGTATCACTAGATCTGCCTGTCTACGTATCTCTCTCACGCTCTGACGACCTCACATATTCTTCTCAAAATACTTTTAAGTTCGTAAACGATCTACTACTCATGTTCACATGTTTACTGTCGTATATATCTATATCTACTATACTATATATATATCTATTTCACTTATATATATATATATATTCTATCTCTATTATAATATATATCTATTATTCATATATATTACATATATATATATATATATATATATATTTCGTCTGGGACGTTTCCAGGCCTTTTTAAAGTGGCAGAAAGAGCTTCAACAATGGAGAGGAAGGAAATAAGATTTTTGAGAGGTTTAGGTGGTTGTTCTTGTTTGAGCTTTTAGATCGGTGAAATATTTGGAAGATAGAAGAACAGAGTTTTGAATGTTATCGAGTTTAAATTGATCTGGTATTTTTTTTGAAACTTTTTTGTTATAAATATATAATAATTTAGTTATATTTCTTTTTTGTATATTATTTATATTTTTGAGGATGTTTGCGTTATTGATGGTTATTGAGTGGTTTGTGTGGGCTCGGTGTTGTGTGAGGGAAGAGTTCTGTTGTCGTTGTAAACGGAGGGGCAATTATGGCGGGGGATTTGGTAAATACATTGGTTGCCTTTGGGGGTTTTTCAATTCTTTGGTTTGAGGGTTTCTTTCTTTGGGGGGATGTAGAGTATGTTTAAGGGAACGGATGTTATTTTGTGAGATGGATATGGATTTTGTGAGCTGCTGTTTAATGTTGTGATTAAGTTCATAGTGCAGGGGGAGAGATTTTGGGGGTGTTGTTATTGGTGTTTGGAGTTTTTTAATATTTTTGTTTTGCTTTTTTATATGGAGAGGTTATTATATGAGGGGGATAGTTAAGTTTTGTGAACGTAGAATAGAGATAATGAGTTTCGAGGGAGAGGAGGGTGGAGGTACATATGCCGAGGGCACGTAGGTATAGGGTTGATAATGTGGCTATTTTAGTGATATTGCTGTTGGCAGAATACCAATGGATGTAGTGGGGAGAGGAAGGTTTTCTGAATAGCCTTAATGGGGGGAGTCTTTCCAGGATAGGAGGGTGTCCAAAAACGGTAACGAGAAGTTGGTGGGTAGTTCGTGAGTGAAAGATATGGAGAAGTGTATGTTGTTGATGAGAGTAAGGATATTTTTAAAGTCACTATGGAGGGGGATGGCTGCGAATACATCGTCAACGTATCGCAGCCAGATGGAGTTATTTATGAGGGGATGGGGTAGGATGTGATTATATTCAATTAGCTCCATAAAAATATTAGCAAGGGTGGGTGAGAGTGGGGAGCCCATGGATAGACCTTAGTTTTGTTTATAGTATTTACCGTTGAAAGTGAAAAAGCTATGATTAAGGGTTAGAGAAATGAGTTCCTTGATGAGGGGGAGGGGGTGGGTAAGATTGATGTGGTTGGAAGTGATGTAATTTTCAAGAAGTTGAAAGTTGAAAGGAACGGGTACAGAGGTGAATAGGGACGTTACGTCAAAGCTGAGGAAATTGTGGGTGAGAGGGTTTATTGAATGTGTTCGTTGTATGAAGTCTTGGATATTTGTGATGTGAGAGGGGGAAATTGTTCCTATTAAGGGTTGGAGGGTTTTAGATAGCCAGGAAGATAACTTGTAGGTGTTACAGTTTATATTGGAAATGATGGGGCGCAGGGGGGTGTAATATTTGTGAATGTTTGGTATACCGTAAAATTGGGAGAGGTTGGTCATGTGGGCTCTATTGAGTTTATGAATATCGGGGAATTGTTTACAATTTTTTTTTAGGTTTTTATTGAAGTTATCGAATGAATTTTTTTGAGGGTTTTTCGTGAGCTGGGAGTACGTATTGTTATCGTTGAGGATGTGGTTGCATTTAGTTACGTAATCAGAATGATCCAATGTAACTATATTATTACCTTTATCACTGCGTGTGATGACTATTTCATTGTTTATGCGGAGGTAAATAAGGGCTTGGTAGAATATGGAGGGTAATTTATCATTGTGGTTGTTATTTATTAAATTATTTAGTAACATGCCTTTAAGGATATCGGTATTTATATCGGTGTTTTTATTTATTTTTTTCCAGTGTTCAAAATTGTTAAAGAACTGCAAATGATTTTCTTGTTTCTTAAGGGTGAAGGGAAGACCATAGCCCAAGAGTACTTTTTCTTCGTATTTTAAGTTATATTTGGATAAATTTTTGATTGTATCGAGATTTGAAGATCAACACCACAGGCCATTTTTAAATATTAGGTCAAATGTTTTGTTGTAATATGCGGTTTAGTTGTTTTATAATATTATCTTTTAAGTTATGAGCAATATCGAGAAGTTAGTAAATTGAGACAAACTATTTGGAAATTTATTGTACCAAGCAATTTGTAACGATTTGAAAGCGGTATTGCATAAACGGAAAGCTTTGTTGATTTCAAATTTAACGAGAGTTATTTTATTTATCTATATATATATATATATATATATATATATATATATATTATATTTATATATATATATATATATATATATATATATATTTACTATATATTAATATAATTAGTATATATATATATATTATATACTATATCAGGCTTTGATTTCAAGTACAGGTACTTGTACTTGTACCCCTTAAGTACAACATTTTTGGAGTACTTTGTACTTGTACTCTGGACTCGCAGTTTTTTTAGAAACCAGTGTACTTGTACATGTACTTGTACTTGTTTTTTTTGTACTTGAAAATTTGCAAAGTACTTGCAAGTACTTTTGGTATTTTTAACTTCCCAATTTTTTTTATCATTTTCCTACGTATTGATTTATTTCTTATATATGTATTCTAATAAATTTCTATTTAAGAAATAAAGTATGTCTCAATATATATATATATATTACTAGTATGATATTTATTATATATATATATATATATTTATATATATAATATATATATATACTATATACTAATATAGACATCCCGCAAAGCAACAGTCTTGTGGAAAGAGAAAATAGACCGTATTGAGGATTACTTGCGCTCATTTTGTTTCCACACAACACGACGATTGGGGAAAATACATTGCCTTGCTCACATTTCCTTCAAACTTCTACTTATAACTCTTCTATTGGAAATACTCCCCATTTTCTGTGGTCCATTTCTATGTTCGTAGGCTACCCTACCGACCTTCTGAACTATGTTTCACTTTTGTAAACAAACGCACGCCCTTTAAAAGGATCATCTATATGACTTTAACGCGGAAATGGCCGAAAGAGCTGCTGCCATCCGCGAATTGGCTCGGCAAAAACTGGAAAAGGAAACATTAAGAATCGCCCAACAACAACACTCAAAGGCTCCTATACGTCCTATACGTGTTGGCGATTACGTTTACCTACTTGCTGTAAAACCTCCCCACTTATCTCTGAAACTGTTCAAGAAATGGGTCGGTCCTTACTTGGTAGTAAATGTCCTTAAATTTAACAAATATCTTCTCAGATGTCTTGTTACAAATAAGGAATTTGAATCTCATGTGGACAATTTAAAAATTCTCCCCATGCCGATTGTTAAAACCATGGACAATAATCTTTCGTCCAGTTGGCAATCCTATGATCCTATAAGGAATCCTCCATTGCCCCCGAAAACTGTCCAGCGTGGTTTTCGCCAGCCGCCACCAAAACCTCCACCTGGTGGACGCCTTCGTCCTCGTGGAGGGGGCCCTTCTTCTGATCCTCATTCAGACAACGATGATGATGATGAGTATGATCTACAATACACGTTGCCACCCCCTGTACAAGCTGTACAACAACCGATTCAGCCACAACATCAGGTGCAACAACAACAACTCCGAGTTCAGCAACACCAACCATTGCAACAACAACTCCGAGTTCAGCAACATCACCAGGTGCCACAACGGCTATCGCCAGTACAACAACAGCAACGCCGAGGACAGCAACATCAGAGAGATGTAACTCCTATCTCTCCTGAATCTTCGTTACCTCCTTCAGTACAGTCTTTCCCAAGACAAGTTCATCATACTCCCCATCAACAAACCATCCAAGAGTTCCATCCGATCATCTTTGGGCAGCTAGATCCAATATTCTGGAAGTTTTTAATCCATATTCTTAACCCCACATTCTTTACGAAATAGAATATTTTTATAGCTCCCCCACAGCTTTCTTCTCCCTTTCTCTCACCTAATTTGTCTGGTCAGTTAGCTCTATGCATAGTCTCCTCTTCTTCTAGGTGTCGTTCTTTCTATTAGTTAAGTGGTCCTCCGTCCTTTCCACCAGACCAACACAAGGTGTTAGAAGTCCTATTAGATATTATAATGAATATCGTAAATATATCTTTCCCCTTCTTCTCCTGAAGAAACCTTTGTTAAAGATGATAGACGAATAGATCCTTCCTACCGTCCTCATCCCCAATTTAGAGGTCCTCGTGCCAACTCTCCAATGAGACTTCGCAGTCATGCGAGACGAGTGTCACCTCCCCCTCCTATTAATCCTGAATCACCATCTTTCCATTCAGTTGATCCAAACTCTATTTCCTGGACACCCAATCCCAATGTACGTTCTAGATCTGTTTCTGACATATTTAGGCAATTTCCTTTGGATGTGTCCAGAGTAGATCCTCCTGCCTTACCTCTTAAGTCAAGAAATGTTCCTCCTACCTTACCTTTTAAGTTAAGAGACATCCCTCCTACACTGCCTTTAAAGTCAAGAGATATTACCACCCAAGCTTCCACACAAGCTTCCACCTAAATTACCGTCCCGAACTATCACCAAAATTCAGAGACTTCTTGATTATTCACTCCTACTTATTCACAACGGTGTAATCCCTGTGCGTAATGATTTACACCCTTTCCTTCCTATTCTCCTATAACGGATGTACAAACCCTCCTTTTTTTTTTCCCTTCATAATATTTTTTTAACCTCAAACTTCTAATAACCTTCACTCTACGTCAATCCTACAAACACCCCATGGTAAATGGACTTTGCACCCGACTGGAGCTATACTCAAAAAAACTAAGGAAACATAAACCATATCAATCATATACAAAATCAACAATATAATTATTATCCATAGAACACACATAAATACAAAACGTGTTCATCTCATATTTATTCAACGGTGATTCCTTGAAGTAAGTATGAAACTGTATATTTTGTACATAGTTAATCTTTAAGAAATTCAATATAACTCGTGTGTTTCTACGCGCGATTTGGAATTATAGTAAGTAAGTACGTCGAACTTTCGTGTGTTATTGCGCGCGGGATTTCGATCTTTTAGTATGTAAGTTACACTTAAGTATATATCCTACACAGTATTACATCCTATACCTTTAGTACGTAAGTTACTCCTAAGTACATATCCCTTAGTGTTATATCGTATACTCTTATATGTTTGTATTTTAATACTTTTATATGTTGGGTACTATACCCTGTCTTTTTACAAAAATGAAGAAAATAGAATAAAAATGAAAAATAAAAGAAAATAGAAAAATATGAAACTAAACTAAGTTTACATTACATTTAAAGTTAATTGATGTTATATGTATGCTTTTTGTGTTTATATATATATATTATAGTTATGATTTATTCATCTATCTTAATTGTTATGTTCTTCCTTTTCAGATGTTGACTTTATCTATCCTCCCTCAATTCCATTTAATCATGCTTCGCTTTTGTTTTGCTTTTTGTTTAAGTTTTCCTTATACTAATGCTAAAACCGATAATGCCTATAATGATTAACCCTGGTCTCATCATGGATTTTTTGACAGCAATGTCAAATTTATTTCTGGATACTTGGATCTACGAGTAGATTTAAGGAATTCTAGAGAAATTTATACACAATTGTTAAGTTCCAAAACTGATGTCACCAATTTATGTAAATCTTTCTTACCATTCTTTAGAAAGAAAATATATGCTTTTGAAACATCAATTCCTAATTCGAAAGAAGAACATACCTGGCGACCTTTGAATTCTATTAACCATTTTCCTCCTACTCCTATCCCTAAAAGGAGAACCTACACTTTAAACCGCTTTAAACGTCAATCTTACATCTCTGATATATCTTACAATAGTTCTTTGTGGAATCAAAATAACCATACTCTATGTTATATCAAATGGATAATTTTAGTATCGGTATGCTTCTCTCATACCTTACAACAACATGAATTTTCTTTGAATGATTCTCCTGGATAATATTCTATTCTTCCTCTTCTTCTAACCTCCCGAAAACGCTCGTGGATTAACTTGACGTCGGTGGCCATTTAAATTTCTTCGCTTCTTTTGTTTGGAACTGTATGGATGATGAGTCAATTTCATTACAGAAACATTAAGGCAGTCATTGTCTGAACAATCAGATTTTCAAATGTAAATTCCCTACCTTTTTAAGGTTTAGAGACCAATTGAATTATCTAATTTACAAATTCCCTCTCACTTTGACACAATCAAAAGATGAATTTGAGAATATCAAATCCCAAATTCCCATATCGCTTTTCCTTCTTTAAATGCAATATAGGTTACATTTTTACCTTATTTTCGATTTTAAAATACATATATGCAAAATTCTATTAGAACTTAGAATATTAATCTATTAAGATGCTTACTTATTGGCCAAATCAAAAGACTCTTCCTATAACATTAATACTCCTTCCTTAAATTTAAAGCCTCTTATTCTAGGAACAGTCTTACACGTGATCTCATTTGGATCTATCATCCCCTTTCTCTTCCGGAAAAATTTTTTATGATTTCTTTTCCTTCACGTTGGACTTATTTAGAAATCTGTTCCCTATAGTATCGTCACTTTAATCCCCTTTTCTGATCATGACGTATACAACGCCTATCGCATGATTCCTTTTCCTACTCCTACTAACTCTGGGCATTCTCGTATAGTGTTTAAACCTAAATATAACATTTTCTTTGCAAATAAACAAATTATGAAATATAGTTATATGTCCAATGTACAATTTTCTCACTGTTTGCATGTACTTAATAATTCCATATGTTCTATGTTTCAGTCCCTTAGTTCATTTACTTCTCTTTTTTTGACGAATGAAAGAGTCAAAATATACGTATATTTCCTTTATGTAACTTAAAACATAAACACTCCATTACATTGTAATCATGAATTATGCCATTTGACTTAAGTCTCACCATATTCCGATTTTCAGGCTCATCTCTAAAAAATAATCATTTCTTTTAAATGACCCGTAGACGCACAACTAATTGTTTAACATCTTACATCCTATAGTCAAAACAACACTTGCCGTGTCTAACATATATATATTGATCAAACGGATGTTATCCTTTCCTAACTATCCCTTCACTTACAAATCAATATCATTTTCCCATCCTAAATCCCTCTCCATGTATTCTGCAAATCTCTAATATTAATTCAAATTACTCAAATGGCAAAGAGTGAAAGACATAAGTTGCCTTTTTAAATCATTCATTTACCCAAACTCCATATTTTGTCAAATCACCTAAAATAGTTTGGGATAGTCAACTAGATTACATTAATTCATCATTGAACCATCATGCTTCCGTGTTTAATTACTTACCCACTCTCTTATGCTTCTAGTTCGTTTATTACTGTATTTTTCATAATTGCATGTGTTTTATTCGTAATTATATTTAAACGGTTGAACCATACCAGGGCTAGTATTTTAGGCACTAATGAATCATCGACCAATTTCACGACCCTTACGTTACGTCCTTCATTAGATTTAAATCCTAGACATGAACCTTCCGTTATCCACATACGACCTAGACGGCTACGACCTTTAGACTTTACTGAACATCAGTCTGACACTTATGATTCTCCTCCTCATCCCATTCCCTTAACTCAAAGACCTTGATCTGGTATGATTTTCCGTCTTCCGTACTGGATTAACGGATTTTCCGTTGCAAGCACAATTTTTCACCAATTAATCTTATTGATTTGGATATCCCATAACTTCAAGGTGTATCCATAATGTAATTCGTTAACAGATTACCTCCTTACGCAAGGGGGCTCTATAAACATTTATTAACATTAGTTTCAAACAAACACCTTTTAGTGAAGTCTAACGTCACTATTTATTAGATAATAGCTCAATATGAAACTTTGGCATAAATTGTGAAGGTACGATTTCAAGGATCTATGATCTGAGTCGGAGCTTCTTTCCTAAAGATAAGAAGTGAACACGATAACTGATTTTGAATGTGAATTATTTCTGTCCTCTAAAATTATCAAATTTTGTCTTTTCTTCTCAATTATTTCTATTCCATTTATCTTTTTTTTTATTTTTTATACAGGTTTATAAACATATGCGAAGGGTAAAAATCCTAAATTGGCTGGACTTTCCTCATCAATAATACTGTAAGTTGCATTATTTTTTATCTTTCACTATCTTCTAATCCGTTAATAAATTTACGTTTAAGGACTCTCGCTTGTTACCATAGTCCTACATTTCAAAATAGACATTTCTTCCTTATTAATCAAATGGGTGCAGAAGTCCCCAAGCCAATTATATATATTATATATTCATCTTTTATATATATTCTTCTATATCTATATAGGCCTCTTTTTATATATATATTCACTAATATTTCAGTACTTTTATTATCATTATCTATATTATCATTATTTTTCTTATATTTATATTATTAATCTACTACTGTTTATTAACGTACTTCACCTTATATATATATATATATTTTTTTAATCTATACGTCTTTGCCTGTATGTAATCCTGCTCTTTGGTTTTCATTGGTGCAATTATGTTATTTATATTTACAGCTCTCACTTCTGGATGTATAGGCTGATCTTGTTGGCCTCTCCACATATGTCATAGACACCCTTGTTTTCGGTTTTTTTTAGATTGATGGATTATGGAGTTTGTATATCTATTTAGCGATGGTATAGTTTCCGAATAGTATTTGATTCCATGTCCCAGTTTTCTTCATATGTTTAAATCTAACTTTATTTAAAGTAATTTTGTATTAACTATATTGGACAATAAAAGAAAACAAGATTAACTCAGCCAAAGTTTGATGAAACACATTAAATTGTTATCCCCCTAAACGTATTTGAGGGACGCCTTTGATCACGGATCTCCGTTTTATATTGTAACCTTCTTTGTTTCAAGCTTCATACCTTTTGACTCTTTTTATTAACTACTATACTTACTTAGTAATGTAATCTAAGAGAATTCTTTGAAATATTTAAATATATAAAATTATTTAACTTTCTTTTGCAGTGAAAAATTTAACTTTATAAACATTTTATTTATATTTATATTATTATTAATTTATTACATATATTATATACATGTTAGATATATTACAATATTTATTATTTAATTTATATATCATATTATTTTTATATATTTTATATATCCTTTTATCTTTCTTTTCATTAAATATTTTAACTTTCCGTATTAACTATTCTTGTAGTTGTTGTAAACCCTTTTATTTTAATTCAATTCTATATTTATTTTTTTCTATTTTATTATATCTGTTATTTTTGTCATTCATATTTTTTTTTTATTGGGATTATATTTAATTTATATTTACTAACATTATATTCATCTATTTATATTCTTTAGTTGTTATAATTTATTAATTTATGTTTATTCATTTTATATACTATAATATATTATTTTATCCTTATTTTATGGTTACTTACCTTTCCTTACATATCTTTTTTTTATTCTTTTTTTTTATATAGTTATTATCATTATATTTATATATTATTAACTTTATATAATTACAATTATTTTTTATTACTTTCATTTTATTATATATTTATTTATTAATACTCTTTATATTTATATATTTATTTATATTTATTTAACTATTTCATCTTCTCTTTTTTTTTTTTTTTTTTTGTATTTTTTTTTTTATATAATATTTATTATTATATATATTATATATACCTACATATATACCTATATATATAAAATCTTTTTATAACCCATATATTATATAATATAATACTTATATTCATAACATATTTATATATATAATATATATTTTTCATTAATATTTATACCTTTTAGCACTACATTATACCATATTTACTTATATATATATACATAATATTATCTTTTTACTTTATCACTATATATATATACCCATACGCGTATAGCTTTTTTTTGGAAGGGGTGCTGAGGCAGTATGTATATATATATACATATATATATATATATATATATATAATTATTAGATATCAGCTATGATATACACTCATTATAATCATACTATATCTATATATATTATATATATATATATACATATTTTTATATCCTTTATTATATATATAATTATATATATATATATATATATTTTTTGTAGAACTCTCTAATCTCCATATTTACATATATCTATTTTAAGTATACTCTTTGTCGGTATTTCTTATATATTATATATATATCCTATAACTTAGATTTTCGTCCATCACTAATTATTCTAATGTAAACAGACAAGATGAAAGTTCATAATTATATATACCCAGTCTTTATTTACTAATTTGTCAATGTTCAAGAACGTAAAATCCTTCAGTTGTACTCCCTACAACCTCTGATTGTCTAGAATTCCCAATCACTCTCAATCATAATACATTTCCCTAAGCTCAGCTCACTATTACTCATATATTGAGGTCATACTACTTACTTATATACTTATATATATTCCCGGTTTCATAATTAATTGACCTATACGGTGAAGATCACACTCATATAGCCCTGAGTACCTTCTCTCTATTCTCTATACTACCTAATATCCATATCAGCACTGATCTTATTCCACTCATTCACCATCCTTATTTATCTGAGCTATACTATCACTAGTATATTACTCTCACACATTCATATACTACCTTGACCTGCTATACTAGTCTCATACCTAATACGAGGACACTATACATTTCCTTATGAGAGGACACTATTATGCACTCATAACATATTAATACCATATATACATAGGGTCTATTATAACCCGTCATCCTTAGGATTAATATATATACTTAGCATACCTCACCTAATCACCTATAATACTATAATATAGTCTATATATTACGTAACTATATATACCTACTATCACTCACACACCTCACGGTAGAGTATATATTTATATATAGTGGGGCTGTTATTTCACTTATTTTACTCAGTCCAGTAATGATAAAGTTCTATATTATATTTGTACTACTTCTTCCAAATCTCATATTATATCACTATATGACATGTCTGTAACTAACATTATATTATACTCTATATATATATATTATTACTCATATACTAATATAGTGAGTACCCAATAACTACTTTGTAGCGCTAACTTGAACATTGATAAAAGAGGGCAATGACCAGTGATAAGAAAGAGGACAAAGAAAAATTGTAAAAGCAAACACTGCTAAAAGCAAAAGTGCGCTATTTATTGTAGGCAATAAATTGGACGCTAGTCAAAATGGCAACGCGCGGTCAGCGAAGGACCTCTGGGAGAGACAAGGCGTATCTTTCCCTCGAGTAATTCTTTCGGGTCTCCCAGGTGGGGAGTTTCTTTCCCTGTACTTTTCATTCTGCCCTTTTACCCCTGAGGGTCTGTTTCCCCCAGGGGTCCAAATATTTCTTATTCATTCGCCATCGCACCGTGAGTGCGTGTGTTTGTGCGTGACCATATAGCTAATGTAGATCCATGTACGTTTTTGCCCCTATGCCCCTTTATTCTCATCCATTCATTTTAACCTAACAACCGCTTCGCCCGTTTATTCGTAGCTACTAACCCAATGGTGCGGGGCGTAGCCACGCATCATGGTTTACGTACATCGGTACTTTCATGACCGTCCTCTTTTTCCCCTACCGGCCCCCCATTCTTTTTAGTTCATTCCACCTTTTCTACTTCTACCCCTCTTCCTTATCTCATCAGCACGTCACGGTCACTTCGTTAAGTAGCGGTGTGCAAGTGTAGAAGGTACACTTGGTAAAGTGAGCGGGAACGTCGCTTTTAAGTCAGTTCTTCATTCGCTCTCTCGGGTTCCGTGTCCCTTCTGCGGAGGGACCGAACAGCCTACCCTTCTCGCCGCTATGGAGTATTTACTTCGCGGCAGCCAACCCAGTCTAGGCCCGTCGCGGAAATATATATATATAGGGTATAGTGAGTGATAGCCCCTATATACTCTATTCATATCCTATATATCACACTATTCTTATTATAGGTTTAGTTCAAATGTGATTTAGGGATAATATACCACTATATTTATATATTACTCACTATTACCTCACATACTATATTACTCCTATATATCACCTGACCCCTATACTCTATACTATATATATATATATATATATTTATACTATACCTAGTATTTATAGCTCCTACCTAACACTACTAGTGTCTATGTTATATATACTACTATTACATATGAGTATCCTTATATATCTATAGGGTATAGTAATGAGTAGCCCTATACTATATCAACCTTAGGAGCCTATATAATATATAATCACTACTCGATTTCCCTAATTATATATATATATACTCACCCTACTATATATATATATTTTATATGAGTATATATTAATAATACATACACTATATATAACTACTCGCTTATGTACCTTATTACTATTATATATATTATTTCCCTGTTCATTTATGGCATTCATTCTTTCAGTGAAATTATTTTCCAATATACCAACCCTATCCATTATTTCTTACCCTGATATATATTATATTTATACTATATATATAATATATACATCACCTATATATATATATATATATATATATACTCCTCTATTTTTCAGAACTGAGCTTCAATTATGTTGATAGAAATATACACTATTTATATACCACCCACACTATAGGTATGAGAATATATAAGACCTCTATACATAACTAATTTATATACTATGCTACTCACTTTGCACTGGCACCTATTATATATTCCTTCCTCACATCATAATACTCTATCCTAGCTGACGCGCTTCAATGTGCGACCAGCCCTCGCACGCAGTTCCGACGTCATACTTATAGTATGACGTACTTTTTAAGAGAATCCTATCCGAAATGGACTCTCACGATACGAGATCGTCCAGTCGAGCACACAGGGAGTAGATCTCTCCCCCCTCTTACTATGCTTTTACAACCTTAGCTTTTACAACTTGCCTTTTACACCTTGCTTTACACTTGCTTTTACACTTTGTTTTTACACACTTTGCTTTTACACCCGTTTGTCTTTCCTATAGCCTTTTTTGTTGCTTTTTACCAACATTGCTTGTCTTCGTTTTACAGCCTTCCCTGCTTTTACACCTTGTCTTTTAATAACTTTCTGTCTTTCTATCTATTCACTTAATTGCTTTTAGACTCCCTCCTGCATCTCTCACACTTGTTAATTATTACTTTCGCCTTTTTTAAGTTTAGCTTTTACACCTTGCTTTTAACACCTTGCTTTTATTCATCTGCTTCTTTAACACTGTTTGCTTTTACACCTTGCCTTTTACAATCCATTTGCTGTTATATTGAGCCTTTGCTTTTTACATTCAACTTGCTTTTACACTATATGCCTTCATTTCACCTATGCTTTTAACACCTGCCATTTATATCTTGCTTTTACACCTTGCTCTTTTACATCCTCATCCGCCTTTTACACTCCTTTGCTTTTACAACCTTGATCTTTACACTTTGTCACACTTTACCCTGCTTTTCACCACTCTTTGCCTTTTTACACTTGCTTTCTACACTATCGCTTTTACACCTTTGCTTTTACATCTTGCTTTTACACTATGTTTTTTACACCATTGCTTTTACACCTTACCGGGTTTTCCGCCGCTCGACACTACTTTGCTTTTACACTCTACTTTTACACCTTTGCTTTCTAAACTTCCGCTTTCACATCTCTCTTGCCTTTTCACACCTGTTGCATTTTTACTTTTTGCTTGGTTACGACTTACTGATTTTTACACTCCTTTACTGCCTTTTTATCTCTATTTGGCTATTAATTATACATCTTATTATATCCTATATATATATACCTCTATATATATATTATATATATATTAATATATATATATATATATATACTACTCACATACTCCTTCCCCTATCCACTAACTCACTCATAATACCTTAGTCTCACCTCAGTACATTGGTAATTTTATCCTACTACTACCTATATCTATACCTCTCAACTAACTACCCTACTATATACTACACCTATAAACGCATATCTATATATACGTAGGGTACTATTACTCACGGCATTCTATCTTTATTGATTACCTACGTATATATACCGTTCGGTGATACTGAATATCTATAATCTTTAGGGTACGCTAGATACTACCCTATATTATATATACATATATACCCTCACCCTTTGTTTATCACTCATCATATAGCCTATACTCATATATTTTATTATTTATATACTATATATATATATATTATTTATTCATCTAACCTATATACTAGGCCTATATAATACTTAATATTTAGTTCTTTTGAAACACTTTTCAAAACTATTTAATTATTATAATAACATTCTAATTTTTTCTAAAATATTTATATTGAACTTTAATAAAAATTGAAAATTTTTAAAAATTGAACTAAAAAAAATTAAAAAGTTTATTTAAAAATGTAGAAAGAAATATACAAAACGCTTATACAGAATATACGATGCGCAAAAAAATAAAAATATAAAATTATAAAACATTTTAAAACATTTAAAAACATTTTTTAAAAACTTTCGAATTACACTTTGCTTCTTACACTTTGCTTTTACACTTTGGCTTTACACTTTGCTTTTTACATCTTGCTTTTACAACTTGCTTTCACACTTTGCTTTTTACATTTTGCTTTTAACACTTTTCTTTTTCCACTTTTTTTTTTACATTTTGCTTTTACACTTTGCTTTTACACTTTGCTTTTACACTTTGCTTCTACACTTTGCTTTTACACTTTGCTTTTACACTTTGCTTTTACACTTTGCTTTTACACTTTGCTTTTACACTTTGTCTTTTCCGACTTCTGCTTTACACTGTGTTGCTTTTCGACCCTTCGCTTTTACAACGCTTGCTTGTTACACCTTGCTTTCTTGTGCACCGGGTTGTGCATTTTCTAGACCCTTGCCTTTTTGTCATCTTATTCTTTGAGATTCAAGACTTCTGCTTTTACACTTTGCTTTTCACTATACTTTTTAACAAATCTCTGCCTCTTTATATTCGTTGCTCTCTTTATTCACTTGCTTTTTCTTAAACCCTTGCTTTCTTCTAACATTCCTTGCTTCCTTACGTACAAATTGCTTTCTGACGGACTTGCTATTTAACACTTTGCTTTACAACTTCTGCTTCTACACTACTTTTTCCTGCTCTTTAATACTGGTTTTCGGTTTTACCACTTCGATTTTTCAAAGTACCTTTTTGCCTTTTTGTCACTTTGTCGTGTTTACATTTTGCTTTTTTACACTTTGTCTCTTTTACACTTATGCCTTTCTACACTTTGCCGTGGTGTGTGGCACACTTTGCTTCTTTACACTTGTTTACACTTTGCCTTTTACGACTTGGTGCTGTGGTTACCCACTTTTTGCTCATGTTACATTTTCATTCATTTTTACATTTTGCTTTTCTAGTACTTACGCTTTTACAACGTTGCTTTTACACCCTTTGCTTTCTTACAACTTGCCTTTTCTTCGTACTATTAGCTTTTACATTCCCTTGCTTTTTAGTACGCCTTTCGGGTGCTTTTACATTCCTTGCCTTCTTACATCTCTGTGCTTTATTCATGCCTTGCTTGTTCTTCTACCATTGATATTTTAATCACTCCCTTTTTGTTTTACACCCTTGCTTCTAAACACTGCTTTTACTGATCCATACTGGCCTTTTTTCACCACCACTGCTTTTACCCATCTTTAGCCGATTTACGCCCTTGATAGCTATACCTGAGTTATTTAACCCCTTGACGGAGTCCCTAGCTAGTACGTGATAATGAAAAGGAGTAATTATTTTTATTCTTTTAAAATTCCTAAGGACTAAAATTAAATCACATAGTAGGTAATGATATCAATGTAAGAACAATTTACAATGCAATCAATTTTGTTCTCTGTTTCAGGCCTTACCTACAATGAGCTAACTTCACCAGCTGTCATCCGGTAATAAATCAATTGGTGAAATGTTTAATGAGTAACCAACCACTCTCACTACACATGTTCAAACACAATTTTCCCGGTTCTTTTCAAATGGAGTCGGAGCTCAAATATCAGTCATGACCTTTCGCCTTCTTTCTTGTCTTAAGCGCCTTAACTCGCACTCTACACTCTCCACCTCGTCGTTTAGCCAATGCCATGACGCATTTTCGCCCGGGAGCGGCCAAATTGCAGTGAACTCAACTCTCAGCTCTCCGAAATAGTTTCCATACTAACAGGTTGTTAAATCACTTTTCACATATTAATAATGACATTCAATAGTTAGGGGACTTAAATTTGGTGCGGGAGCATCCCACCACCAGAGCTACTATTGAGAGGTATACCATAATTATGGTGAGTTTGCTTTAGGCAGAAACTCCTCGCCGTCACTACACCTTCACGGCGTACTATTCGGTTTATTATTTTATTTTTTTTTTTTTTTTTTTTTTGGTTGTGTGTTTTTTTCATTTTGTTTATGTTTAATAATTTGACATTGAGGTTTACTATTGTGAGGTATATGTGCACAAATTGCTAGTTTCTTACAAATATACTTGTTACAAAATACATAAAAGTCCTCCTTTTCTTAATCCCCACCTCGGGGTTTTGACTATTTCAACTCTTCTATTACAACCCTTCCCGTGACATTTTGTAAGGAACATGCGGGGATTTATTACTACTATTAGTGTTTGGCAGCATCGTTTTCGTCTATAGTATAGATAGAGGAAGAAACGATTTGTTTTTTTTTTTTTATTTTTTTTTTTTTTTTTTTGGAAGGATAAAGTATCATTCTAACTAACTGCCTAACTATAAGAATTGCATGCAGAACTAAGAAATTCTCCCCTTTTCTCTCTTTCTTTTTTTTTGGTTTCTCTCTTTGGTATATATTTATCTGTATATATTTTTTTTTTTTTTTTTTATTAATCTTATTTTTCTCTTGGGTTTCCGCGTCCCTGTCGGTTATATTATGAAAGATTCTTTAAGGGTGGGTCTTAAATTTTCCTACTCGCCTCTTCCCTTGCTTTAAAATGTAATCTTTATTCTTTTTTTATTTCCGTAGCAAGCCCTCAGCTCCGAGTATCTCTCGTGACCAGTTTCGCCTACGTTAATCATTTTCTTATAGGGCTGTCTGATTCTCTTCATCATTTAACACGGTCCTTTCTCCTTTCGTCGTATGAATCTTTCGTGAACAAAATATATTTTTTCATTTTTTATATATTAACCTGTTGGGTGCCACAGCTTCGCCACTATTATTATGGCCACTATTATTCTTTTCTACTCAAATAAAGGCACTATGACTGACGGTGGCTACCCTTGAGGAGCTGCCTCCTTTCTGCAACAAGCTCCCTGGCACTGATAGTTTGGCTGAACTATAAGCATCTACTGGTGGCTGATCTCCATTGGTTGGCTCTATTTAGAGCTGAATTCTCAACAGTAACAGAGCACTTCTACAAGGCCAAAATTTTCAAGGCCATTTTAATCCTTCATTCTCTTCATATCATTAATCATACACTTGAGGGTGTCACTATTGAAGCTTTGTGGTATGTTGTTGTTTGCAGATCAAATTTTCTGCTTGGCCGTTCGAACGAGGGGAATTAGGCGTCGTGTGACAAATAGGTTCCATCTATGCCTTGCACGGGTGAGGCGGCGCCTATCCCCGCCACCGTCTAATTAAATATTTTTGGCAGCTGTATAGCGCCGGCATTTCCGCGCTACGCCGTGGACGATTGATAAGGGCTCTTTTTATCTAGAGTCCCCCATTAGTATATTGGAACATATACCATTCAGCTCCTCCACTAACACACATTCAAATTCCTTTTCGAACCCACTCAGAGGTCGACAACGTCGCACTGCCCTAAGAGGGATAGGCCGAAGGAGATACTTACTAAATCTCGTCGATAAAAACACACAGCCAGATATTTGTATATCCCCACTACTGTGGGTAACTTACACAAATCCGACATGTGCTTGTAGCTCAACACTTTTCCAGAGAGAGAGCATGTACATTCTTAAACCTGCCGAATTGCTGGCAGTATGAATACAACATATACTAGGGCTGCTTTTAGTTTCCTTATATGACAGAGCCATTCACCACATACTCGTCATAAAATTTCATACTTCACTCTATCTGAGTCCATGCATTCTTGCAGCCACCAGATATCCTTTTGTCTAGAATAAAGTCAAGGCACTGGCACCAAGGTCCGTTTAATTCGCATTGTATTCTTTGTATTATGTATTTTTCCTCTGACATCATCCACCAGATTTTCCGGTTCCTGGGTGTCTGCCAATATCTTACGCGATGTTGCCTGTGGAGATGTCAACCGCCAAGGACAGCTTTCCTCTGCCGATGGATTGAGAGCCCTTCGGGAACGTAGGCGCGTGCTTCTTATACCATCGTATTTTCAGTCTTCCATTTATTAGGTCCTCTTAATATAACCATCCAGCATCTACTCCTTGTTCTATAACTATCTTTCTTTGAATCTACCTTTTCGCATCCATAATTTATATTTCTTCATCAATTCCATTTACGCCCTTTTTTACTGTAGTTATTAGCATTTATTACAAATCATACAAAGTCATTATCTATCCATCTTCCCTTAGTCCTTTGCGAGGAGACTACTTTAACAACTATCCTAATTGTTATCCTGCTTATTATTATATACTACTACTACTACTACCCGGCCCTATTATTACCACTCTATTACCCTTTACTTCATTTATTACGGTCTTCCCTATACTCTACCTACTACTTCACTAGCTAACTTCACCTGGTACCACCCGTCTACTACCTCCTATCCTTTGCCATCTCATTAACCGTCCTGTCACTATTACCATATCCATCCTATTACCGGTCGAGGCGTGATCTACTCACTTCACTAATTTACTCGCAACACTCTCCACTCTACCACTCTACTACTACATGACTGACACTATCTTTCCACTAGCCTCCACCCATTTAGCTTTCCTTATTTTATTCACCTCTCTATTATCATTATATATCTTTTCTTATCGATTTCCTAAGAAGGATCAGGTTGATTTTCGCATTTCTCAATAAGGAGGTTTACAAGCGGTTGAGCATTCCGAAGCGCCTTCATTAATTATTCATACCATCCCAGTTGATTGCTCTGTATAATGATATCGTTCCTCTTTGAATGAAATATATAATCCCTCTGAGGCGATTCTACTCAAACAGCTTTCCTTGAAAAGGTGGAGAGAGCAGGGCTTTCCCCTTTTTCAACTCTCACACTCACTCTTTCTCCAATCTCTTTCTATTCACTCAACTATTTAATCGTTACCAATATAGAGTCTACTATTGGACATTCTCATATATATTGTTATTATCTATTTTATTATTACTCTGTGTGAGTTATAACTACTCTATTATTACTTACATCTCACCAGATCACTCCTCACATCTATTCATTCTCTCTCATATTATTAAACTATCAGTCTAGGTTTATTACCTTCTACTTCTCACTTATTGATCACTCTACGTTTTTATCTTATCTCCTAATTTTATTCTATTCTTCACTGGGCTGGGAACATTCTAAAAAGGTTCTTTCCAGAATCCTCATAAGTGTTTCTTTTTAAGTATTTTGTGGTGACCCTTTGCCTACGGCCCACTCCCCCTTCTTTCTCTAATAACAAGCCAGTTGCAATTGCAACTCTCCCCCAGTTTTCTCTATATATCTTATATTTTCGACTTAGCCAAATTCCTGATTTCACAATTATCGCCCAATTTTTTATTTTTTTAACGCATCACCTTCGATAGATCCCTATCCTTTAAATTCAACGTTTCAAAATTTTGACCATATGACGCCATTTCTTACATAATTTATTCTCTCCGAATAATTTCACTGAATCTTTTGTGGCACTCTTTTATATGAAGCTGTGATAACCCACTGTTGCTAAGTACAGACAGTGATTCTTATTTGGCAATTAAGTAAGCATAACTTTGTGCTGTAACAGCTGTTATTACCCGCCATAATAATGTCATCTACTAAATTGTCGGCTAGTGGCAGACGCTCCAACCTTCCAGAAAGTATAGTTAACTGTAAAGCGCGTAAAATCTTTGTCTGATCTATTTTTTCTTTCTCCCATGATTATGTGCTCTGCTTGTGCTATATGTAATTGCTCGCTAACCTTCGTGTATAATAGTTTAACTCCATTTTTTTTGTTACATACCATTGAGAATCGACAACATGGGTGGCGATCTCACCATTCGCTTTGCTTTATGCTTCTTGAAATTGCCTCTGTTATCTCTCTGCTCTTCCACTCCTCCACGAAATCTTCTTATTTTTCCTTTTTATGGATTGGTCGGGTTTATTTTCCTTTCTACATCATTTTTCTAAGTTTGGTATGTTTTGCATCCAATTGGCTTCTTATTTTCTTCTTCCAGTCTCGGCCATCTATGAATTCATTTCTTTTTCTTTTCATCTGGCTCTAGAATGTTTAATATTCTACTTGCATCCGACCGAATGGCCCCTTATAGCTGTTATTGATTATGTTGTATTAATTCAGGTCTTTTTGCAACATTTCATCTTTCTTCACCTTTACCTGTCTAACTTTTGAATACACTTTTCTTTGTCACTATGGTATTCACTACGTCCTCACTTTCCTCATATTGCTACTATATTGTTTGATATATTCCTTTATTGGAGTCTTCTCGTTCTTATATTTTAACTACAATACTATCTATTCTTTCCTTTTCATGTGATTCCATTTATATACTATATTTTCATTAATACTCTTCTTTTATCTTATCATCACTTACTTCCTATCTCATCATTTGCATTCATTAAAGCTTTGACCTGTTCCCAGATAGTGATTCTCTTATTGGCAATTAAAATGTCATCTAAATAAACAAAATCCTCTTGTACATTCTTTGATAATCCCCAATCGTCAATAGAGTAGACATAGACGCTGCATGTGAAGGTACACTAAAGCCGATAGCAGTACTATTCGAATAATTGTCCTTGTATTTTAATTAAGTTATAGCTTGTTAGTTTTCACTAGCTTCTGTAAAAGTGTACTGTGTGAAGGTCAGTGAATATTTCTTTTGTTTTTGCCTTCGCGTTGAGCGATCAGTGCCGTGGAGATCTTGGTAGCTCTTCGCCTGTATATCCGCGCTAGTCCGTTGGTTTAATTTACCTATTGCTATATGTTTGCAATATTTGTCAAATAATATATATATCTTTTAAATCCTCCGGGTAGGTTAGTTTAATTAATATTTGGTTCTACAGTAGGTTTGATCTTCCCATTTTTGATTTCTATTATTAAACTCTTCATAACATCATTAACGAATTTATGTATCAGTAACTCTTCCCGTTTCGAACTTATAAGTGCAACATAAAATCTAGACTTTGGTGAATATACTTCCTCCACTATTGCTTTCTCCTCTATGTTTATCTCGCAGATATTGCATACCCTCTTGCTCCAAATTATTTATTTGATTTCCCTTCCAAGCTATAACTTTAATATTCGAAGCTTTTTCCCACAATCTTTACTATTTTTCCTCCATTTGCATTATTCGGTTCGTGGTTCCGCTAGATACTACTATCTCACATGGATGGGTAATCTTTGCTCGCCAAATTTTCGCATTCTAAAAATTTTCATTCACTTTCATATTAGTTTCATTTTCTCTCTCTTCTCTTCCCTCTCCCCTCCATGCAACCCAGTGCAATTTTCTTTTTTCTCATCAATCTCCCTTCCTGGGCTTCTCATATATAGTTTACAATCCTTACTATCCCCCCTCCCCCTCCCTAATAGTTTTCATTACTATCAGTCGTGACTCTCTTTATGATGGTAGTGTAAGGTGTTATATCGAGGTTGCAAATTTATTGTCTACCAATAAGCTCCGCCCCTTTTTCTTCCGGTTATTTCTTTTTTGTACCATAATAAAGCGCCACATCTTTTGTAAAGCTGATCAATTCCTTCTTTAAATTCTAAATTTAGGTGCTTTATATAGTGTATTTTCTCTGATACAATTCATGGTACTTGATCTAATTCATTTAAAACTCATTCTAATTATATTTCATTATTATTTCGCTATAAGCGGTATTTAATTTAAACATAGAGAATCTACTGCGCTATAGTGGATATGGATTACATTGATGTTACCGTAACATGCTGGACATAAATTATCAAAGACTTTCTATTATCTACGATGATAATACTTTCATCACGCTTCTCGCTCGTTCGGCCCCGAATCTAGTAAAGAAATTGGTATATCTTATTATATAATTCAATATATGTATGACCGTGGTTTCATTTTTGAGAAATTGGGCATTGCACTAATTACGACTATATTTTGATATATCCATAATATCTGGATAGCGTATGCATCTGAATGATACATTTAAGAGTTCTGCCTTAACATCTCCTTCAAGATTTCAATCTTTATGTTCATTTTATCATTTTTTTTCAATTTATGATACAAGCTTGTATTAGCGGAAATTGAAAACAGAATTCGGAAAATGCCCTTATCCAATTTCAGTAAGCAATTAAAGGTCGAGGCTTTATACTCCCCTTCAAGTCCAAACTGTAAATAATAACGTCTCATTGGTTAGTCTTGTCTTCTTTCTTATTCTTTCATTCCACCTCCTGCCAACCATTGCTGTAAACCTTAGTTCCTTCTTCTTAAATAACATACTTCCATTTTAACAGTTTGTCTTCCAATTTTCTTTTAAGTCAGAGTTGCCCCAAACTTCCACCACAGCATTATCAGATAAGTCACATGCAATATTTCTTAAAATTAATGATTCCTCATGCTTATCTTTCTTTCAACCTTATTTCTTTCCCCTCATTTCTCTTAATACACTATACAATTATCTATTTTCCAGAAGGTATTTTTCGCACTACCTCTTCATAATTTACAAATTCTTTATTTTGTAATTCTATTAGTTTGTACTCGTAGCAGCCAGGTTTAAGTGGTCAATGATGTCTACATTAATCTGCCTCCATTTTATCTCTTGCACCTTTTTCTCCATGTGACTGGGTCGCTCAAAATTGAAGAAAGAATCAGTTTCGGTTGGAAGGCATTCTTGGTGAGCTCCATCTGTTGGTTAGCCATTTATTTGTTTTTTATCAATAAGGTCACCTAGCGTTTCTTATTTTCAATACTACTTAATTTACATAGTGAATTACAGGAACCATTTTGATATTTAATTGCATCACTACGTACCCTTACATTATTTTTAATTACTTTCTAGTTTTTAAATTCATTATCATTCATCTATCAACTTATTTATGTTTGTGTTTCATACTCTCTATTCTCTATTGCGTTGAGTTACATATTTTTAATAGTGATATGAATGAATCTAATCTCCTACCTTGACTCCAGTGCTTTAAGCGACTTTCTGTGGGGCAGGGGGCATTTGACAGTCCATCTATGTCAATCCCCCGCGCTGTCCCTTGTATCATCCTTATTCAGCTGATATTCTGTACGGTAACTCCATTTAAACTAATCTATTATTATAATATTAACCATTTTCATCATTATGTTCACACTGGCTCTCTCGTATTTTATTATTAATTTAACTATTATTATCTACTATATGAGTGAGTATCTAATTTAGCTATATTATGGCATTTTTTGGTTAACGATTTTTTTAAATATATGGGTCATATAAATGCCTCATTAGATTTTAACCATATTTTTAATTTTTAGTAAAAATATTATAAAAATTATTATAACCGACACGTGCATTTTATTATAATTATTTGATGGTTTTACATTCGGATTAATATCTCCTTTCGTTAACCATCATTGCCAATTATTTTAACTTTTATCCATACACACATACGGCAACATTACTTAACTCGGTCTACTGTAATTTATATAATCATTTATAGTTTGATTAGGCGGAACCTACCTTACTCATTCTAGGCTGTCTATTAATGATTAGTCTGTTTATACACACCATTTTCGTCATTAAGAATCACGTCTGTCTCTACTATCAAGTTACAAATTATATATTGCGTGACGTCACAAATCTGATTTTATTCATAGCAAAAGTTTCAGGGCAAACAATCACAAAGGTTCTACTCACAAAGCGTCCGCTTCCCCTTTATCCCCATCTGGAGGCCTCGTGGAGTGTCGCTCATCCACGAGTACCAGACTCTTCTATTTTTTTTTTGTAAATTTGTTGTAACGACTACTCTGTCTGTGGCGTGGATTGTGAGCGAGGTATCTTCACCTGTTGGCGGGTTGCTTCCGTATACTTCAAGGGTGTATAATACTATATTGGACAATATCGACCCCTCAATCATCGAAATGAATGGTTGGCATAAACTATTTCTCTATGAAGCCCTCCTATCCTAAAAGTCCTTTTCTGTTATTTACGGCCCTTTAGCTGCCCTCTCATATCGTGTTATACTTCTTCAGTTTGAATTCGTTTTGATTATTTCTTTACTCTTCTTTGAATTTTGTATCATTTATAATATTTCTATGAGTAAGTTACTAAAGGTATTTTATAGAATAAATTTTGGTCTTAAGCTTGAGTTCTCTAATTGAAATCGTCACTTGCTATGTGACTTTCCTTCTTTTCTCTTCATCTATCTTTTAATCAGCTTGACTTTTTCATAAGAGATTTCTATGTTTTCGATCTTTTTCTCTCCACTTTCTTTGAGGTTCGCATAGTCATTTTTCTTTTTTTTCCCTACTTCTTTGTTTACATGGGTTGGCTCTATGGTGTAACTTTCTCTTCTGCTGGTCGTACGGCGTTCACCGATTGCCATTCGTTTCTCACCCCCGCGGGGGATTGGCGAGCTCCGTTTTGGGAAAAAAATTTGTTAAAAATGTCGTCGGCAATTTCAATTAATTCTCAAACCTCAATGGTTCTTCTCTGTAGTCAATGAGGGGAGATCTGTATTGGCTGAAGGCAATTGAAGAAAAGAAGTTCTTATATGATCTGGCATCGTTATCCGTTATTGAATCGAAGTGGATAATCCGAGCATTTCTTTTATTCTCACTGCATAATCGGATGGGAGCTCTTCCCTCCCTCATCCCTGATCGAAAGACTTCTTCTATCTTGCATTCTTAGCGATGGTCGCATAAGAGGTTTCTTCTATTAACTTTTACTAATTAGTATAGACAATCATCTTTTAAGGGAAGTTTCAAGAATTTGTAATCTTGGCTTGTAA
>JABUQX010068020.1:0-40000 GCA_015478945.1 Trachelipus rathkii
TATATATATATATATATTTATATTATATAACATATATATATATTAAATATATATATATATATTAATATATTATAATATATATTATATTATTATATATATTACTTAATATAATATATATATAATATATTATTATAATAATATATATACTATACATTATATATGTTAATATATATATATATATATATAATTATATATAATATATATATAATAATATATATATATTAATATATTAATCTAAATTATATTAATAATATATATATATATATTAATTATTATATATATAATATAATATATATCAATTATTATATACAATATAATATTGTAAACCTTACTAATTTTGTTATGTTTTTATTAATGTTTATTTTAGACGAACTTCAATTATTATTTCTATAATGACGGTTTCCAATTTCCAAAGGACTGTTGTCACTAAACCAAAGGAAATTCTAAAAGAACATTAACTATCATCTCACCTTCACCAAAAGTAAATGTCATTTAGAATTTTGTTTTCGACATTAAAAGCAGCTGTTAGTTCTTTATGACAATTAATTATCCAGTAATCAGTGACATAAACTGACAAATATTATTGAAGTTAATTCTAAAATTATTACATTGGGACCTTTACTATAATAAAATAAGTTAGGATATTCAATGGTATTACGTATTCACCTTTCAGTATGTTAAGTTACAATTGTGTATGGAGGTAGATCTGAGAATAATATCATGTAGAGATTCAGTGTAAGAGGAGGGGAGGATATAAAAAATTGAACGGTTGGTCATGTTTTTTTTATGACCCGTATTTCTATTGATTGGTAGTGGAAAATTTGGTCGTTGTTCATAATTTGTGGCTGTGATTTGTTGTGTTCCGGGGTTATTATTTTTAATATTTGTTGTTTAGGGGCTCTGCCCGATGAGTGACGGTGTTTTGTCTTTTCATAGGATTGTGTAATTAGCAAATTCAGAGAGGTGAGTATTTTGTGTTAGAATAAGGGTTCCTGAGTATAAGGTGCTCTTAAATGTGTATTAAAATATATGATATAATAATATGATTTGAGTTTATTATAAGTTTTTTGTTTATTTTTTATAAATACCATTAAATTATTAATTTATTTAGTAGGAATTATCCCTTTGAAGAATGTTGATTGAGTTATGGGTGGGGTTTAAGTTTCTGTATAAGTGGCAGGACCATGTTTGGAGAATAATTTTTTTATTTTTTTTTATATTGAATAGTTATATTATAAATAAAAGATAGGTTGGGATATGTATGTATGTACTTGTATATGTATATAACTTAACTCCACACTTTTATAATAATATATATACACAGTTAAATAATATATATATACTACTATTATATAACTATGTCATATTTTATAGATGGAATATATAATACATGAATTAATATCTGGTCACTATCCAGCCATATTCTCTGTAGTAGCGTGGATCCCGATAAGATCGCAACCCCTCGCAAGGAAGTGAGGAGGAGTGAGTGTCCCTTTGGAGTATCAAATCTATATATCCAATCTATGACTTGTACTTTCGTTAGTTTTCATGCAACATTACGTAATATCATTTAAAATACGAGTCGATGATTTCCATATAAGTGTATAAAACCAATTGATTACTGAACTGAGATAGATACACACTATTTAGTAACCATTAATTATATATATTATATTATCATTATTTATATATATCATATATTATAATTATATTAATATATCTATTAATTAATATTTACATATTATTATATATATTATTAATATATATATTATATATATAATTAAATATATATATATATATATATATATATATTAATTATTTAATATATATATATATATTTATTATATTATTATTAATATTTATATACTATATATTTATATAATTAATATAATATATTATATAATTAATATTATATTATAATTATTATATTATATATATATATATAATTATATATATGATATATATATATTTATATATATTTATTAATATTATTATTAATTATATATAAATTCTAATAATAATCTAACTAATACTATATACTATATTATATTCTATTTTATTATATTATTAATTAAAATTTTCTAGTTGGGGAGGAGGGGGTGAGAGTGATCATTGCGCTATATGGTAAATCTAATAAAAGTATATGAAGCTTTAGGAATATATATAATATTATAAATTAAATCCATAGCGACTACTATATTCATCTACGAGATTTAGCACATTTATACTTATATTTACATGAGAAGAGACTCAAATTGCACCAAAATATCGGGAGTTAGTGAGGCAATATATTATATTATATATAATATTTTACTATCTCATTTTTAATTATTAAATATATATTATATATATTATAAATATAATAATATTATAATATATATAATTATATATATATATATATATAATATAATTAATATATATTAATATATTATTATAATATTATATATTTATTTATATTATATCTTTAATAATATATATATATATTTAATATATATATTATATATATATTATATATATATAATTATATTAATTAATAATTAATAATATATATAATATATATATTATATATATAATATATATATATATTAATTATATATATATATATATATATAATTATATTATATATATTAGTTTATTAAATATATATATATATAATTAATAATATTATTAGAGATAGTCATCCACAGGGGTTCAATACTATTATCGACTAACAAACATACATATTTGTTTTATGCATGAATCCATCACCTTTATATATACATATTATCAACAATACTATCACCGCTTAATCTAATTATTAAAATCAAGTTAGCTATGCAAAGTAAGTATTAAACTATACAAAATCCAGTACTTTCTAAAATTTCTTACTTGTTAAAATGCAGCATTCGAGAACTATCTAATAACAATTATTAATTTTAATATAAATCTATAATCTAGTTACAATATATGTGGACTAACAAGCAGTAATATACTTAGAGATTATACCTTATATATCTAAAACCACTATTATACATTCCTACCACCATTAAGATGATAAATTAATAAGAGAATCAAATTAGAATATCACCTTAACCACCTTGTATATTTTTACATGTACAAATAAATAATGATGAAATTCTACTATCTTACTAATATAATCATTATCATTTACTACCTACATCCTAATAGTCTTATACCCATCGTAAATAAACACACATAATTATTATGATCAATTTACACCTACCCCTCAGCCTCACTCCACTACTATCAGTACATTATTATCACTAATAATCTAAGTAGGCACACTATAATTAAATGACTGCTGAGAAAGTAGCAGTTATTAACTGATTAAGAATATTTAAATTTTAGACCATACATAAATAATAGTTGAGCCTATAAACGCATTAATAACAATATCGGTACAAACCCTTCTTATACTACAGATAACATTATACTACTGATACTATGGAAGCTTTACACACACGATTATCACTATATCCGACTATTCAGTATAATTGGAATAACTAGTTCCATAATTAATATATTAAATTTTAAATACCTAAGTAAAATATAATACCTTAAACATGCTAATATTATAATATACACTGCTTTTCCTTACTCAATCGACATACGCTATTAATAATTAATACCATTCTATGGTATTTGTTAACTAGATATTTATATACAATTTAAATTATATATATTATATACTTTTCCCTATAAAGCCCATTCATTAGATACCTGATTAATAAAGACTTAGTGCATAATTCTTAGAACCAGGGTAATGTAGGACTAACACACATAGATAGTATCTATGAAAATATTTCTATTGTACGCAGTTTGCTACCCAAAAGGAATGATTTATATTTTATATTGTAATATTTTTTTATCATCTTAATTCATCTGTTTTCAAATTGCATAACTACGAAAATGGAATTTAGAGAGATGATTCCCTCATAAGCGAGATACATTAATCTCAGGAAGGTATTACCCTCTATTTGATATATATCAGACACTAATATATTTAAATCTGTTACATCAAACACGACACTGGTATAACATTAAAGATTTAGAAGCTTAGTTAGTAATGTACGGAAATAATAAGTTATTAGTAATCCCTATGATAATAGTAAAAAGCACATTGTATCATTAGTATCTATATTATCTAGTAAATTAATGTCATGGTGCATCTAGCATAGGTTGCAGTATGTAGGCGTATATTTATTTCTCACACCGTGCTTCTCGAGTCTAGTTCCAAGCTCATTGTCTATGAACCTTCTATTACTGACATGCTATCTTTTATCACACGGGAGCGCATATAGGATTTTAGCATCACACACTATCACACCCACACACATGCTCTAAATATTCTAACCTACGCGCACCATCACACATCCGGCACATCACTGACCGCCAATTTTATTAAATACTTATACGTGTTACGGAGGCGCGGCCCCCTATCTAACTTTATCGCTCAATTTACTATTCACAAACAACGACACCACACCACACTCACCACAGCATATTTACACACTGGCTGTACCGGATCTTCGACGGCATCCGGTACTGCCTAGCATTTTATAAGATTATAACTTAACTAAGCGGCTTATATATATTTATATGTATAATACCGAATTCACTGGCTGGAATTTAGCTATTTTTATAATAAAATTTGTATTACGCCTGACTGACGAGAAACTTTTATAATAATAATAAACCAATTCATTCCTTCTCTCAAAATTATAATTATAATAGATTATAACAATTAATTTACAATGAATCTCTCAAGTAACCTTGACATTCCTTGAGTACATTGTGAGCGTCACGTGAGATATAAATGTATAATAGGTTTAGTATATTATAGTGGATTGTCTCATGTATCCCACGTATGTATCAGATATATATTATATTAGAGCTTCAGAATTGAGAAATATCTCTATCGAACAATATCTTTATACAGCGAGCTATAAAAATGAATTGAGCATAATCCATAAGAGGCAACTCTAGTCTACTATTTTCTATTCCAGTCATTAATTTTACATTACTCAATTCATATATCACCGCTATTAGCATCTTTACCTGACTATACTTGACTTGATCATTAGCCTGTCACTATGTATTACCTGTATACTATTTATATACATTCTATTTAATCTTATTTTTAATATAACCAAATACATATATATACAACTATCACTATATTATCTTCATTCACGTACAAAATTCACTAAATTATTGTTTTAAATATCCTCTCTTCCGTATTCGACTTATATATGAGCCTGATATATCTATTTATTAAAATTACTTAATTCTCTATTCTCAACATTACAGGGTATTTTAAACATACTATATCCGAATTTCTAAATATTATAACTCTATATTAAATCCTTATCACTTAACCCCCTATAGCATTTATCAAATGACTATAACTTATCATTTTTACATATTATTAATATATACTATTATTATAATAAATAATCATAATACAATATATATATATATATAATACTTTCACTCACATGATACTTCAGTACCTCAATTATATTTTATCTCGAAAAGCATCCCACATACTATCATATTATAGTAAAAGCATCCAATAGCTTATATATGTAGAACCGCTGATTAAAATATTAAAAATAAAATTAAATCTTATCATGTATTATTTATATTGGAAATAGAAAGATATATTATATATTATAAAATATATATATAATATATATATATTATATAATATATTAATTATATTATATATTAATACCTATAATAATATTTAATATATATACATATAAATATTATTTAATATGTATACAATATATTTGAGCAAATATTAAAATATATTAATAACCATATTTTTATTTTATTCGAATTGTCCATGTTATATATATAAAGTATGTTATATATTAAAATATATAACTATATATATTAATACATATATATTATAATATATATTATATATTATTATATTATATATTAATAATTATTATATATATTAAATAATATATTTATAATTATATCAGATATATATTATTATATGTTATATTATATATAATATAAATATTATATATATATATATTATTTAATAAATTATAAATATATTAAATATATATAAATTATATATTATATAATTAATATAATATATAAATATTATATTATTATATAATAAATATCTTTAATATATAATATATATATTAAATATATATATATATATATATATTAATACATAATTATATCTATATATTACTTATTATAATTATTTTATTTTATATATTTCATATATGAGTATTTTTTATTTATAGTAAATTTAAAAACAATTATATTGTGATTATATATAATTATGATATATTTTTTATTTATAAACTTATACATTGATAATATTTATTATATTATCATTATTAATCTTATTGTCTATATTAATTATTATTTTTGTTTACAAATATCAGCATCAGTAAATCAGTAAAATAGTAAAGTATGTATGAGAAATAATTTTTAATAATAGATATTTACTTCTAGTATAGATCTAGAAATTCTTTATGACATTATATTATATTATTACCTATTATATTACCTATTATATGCATATATATATTTTCAATTAAAAGTATATTTCACTTTCAGATAAGATATAATTATAAGACTGAAATGTAGAACGTAATGGAATAAATTACTAGATATATAAGTATTGTGTATGATATATTAGATCACATATTAATTTTATGAGATATTAATTTTTAAGATTTTTTTTAAATAAAATATAAGAAATATATAATACACAAGTCAGTTAATCTAACATAGTATTAATGAATACTATAGTAATCAAGATCTGATAGAATCATATATTATAATAATAAATTATTATAAATTAATAATAAGAATAGATATATAGAATATATTTAGAATATAAAATTATAGAATATATATAGGTTAAACTGAATGATTTAATAATATTTTATGATGACACACATTTTATTAAAAGTAGGAGATATTCCATAATCTTGTTCTATTTAGATCGCTCTTATATAACAATATTATGGTGAGTATTATGCAGGAAGGATAATCAATAGAGACTTATCTAATATTACGTTCAATAATTAATTATTTAATAATATATATAGATATATATCAGGTCTCACTTCATTCTGTGAGATAAGTGAGATATGATACATGTAATAAGTGAGTAATATAAATAATATTTACTAACGATCTAGTAAATAACACACTCAGCTTTAATTTATATATAATGGATAGATGCTGAGGTCTGATAACAAATGTTTTTACCTTCCAGAATATCTATTTCTCATATTTCCTACATTAATATGTTCTGATTACAATTTGAATTATTCATAATAAAATTCGACGTGGTGAGGTTGAGTATGGTTACTCCTATATACACCGTATAATATCGCTATTCGCTTAGCTTCTCATACATCTACTACGATAGTATCATCTCATTATGACTACACTACAATTGAATTATATAATTATCAAAATCTTATACTTCATCACCTTACATATTATATTATATTATTATAGTTTTATTCTATAGTTACATTATTTATAATATATAATATATATGTAATATATTATTTACTACTATATAAATAATTTAATCTTCTTAAAAATCTATCTATAGAGATTATTATAATATATTATAATAAGATGAAGTGGCAGGTTATAATAATATTTCACTAATATCTGTGAAGTGACTACTGGAGTGGACTTAACTTACATAGAGTTAATTAACTAATTATATAATAATATATATAATTATATATATAAATATATAAATAAATAATATAATAAATATCTATATACTTAAATATAATTATATCATAGTGTAAATATATTATATATATATATATATATATATATATATATATAATATATATATAATATTATATAATCATATTATATATTATAATTCTTCTAACTTTAAAAATAAATTATCATTTCAATTATAGATAAGCCTAGACCAATATTAGTTAATTATATATAAATATATATTCATAAACAAATTGTTCTTAATAAATTATTAATATCACACATCATATAAAATTACCTTCACCTTTAACGTATGTCCTATTATAGTATCTTAACGTTATTCTATATTTATTTATTTATAAAGTGAGCTTAGAAAAATTAAAGCTCTCAACATTCTATACATTGATATTAATTAGATGGACTAGCTTTAATTATATTAATAAGTAGCAAAGCAGACACTGTGCCAATATAATATTATTAGTATATGTTAAGCATGAGATTAATGCATGTTTGTCGTGCGTCTCTAGATAACTGTGGCATGAAAAGTGTGATGTATACCACTGAGGATACGAAGTTATTTTAATATAATAGACATCTATAAATGACTTTATGGAATTTCGTATCACATTATATCTCTCTTGATTATTTTCTTAGAGTTAGATATTTATTTACGATGATTTGATAGTGCGTTTCTAAAACTAGTAGATGTCTCTGTACTTTCACGATATCTTCTTCATCTCAGCTTATCCTCGAGACCTTATTGCTTAATCCATTAAAATGTCCGACTATTTAATAGTCAACGCATCCATTCACCTCCTAGTTGGCGAGAGATCGTGTTATTTATATATAATATACTAACCTTATTTTCTAATCCCACTGATAAATATTAAATTATAAACAATGAGGAGAGGGAGTGATTTTATACTTAGAAATTACTTACTATATAGTCTAGAGAATATACATATTACTTGACTATACCTGAGACATCAGGTAATATTCTGAGTGTGACAAGATGAGGATGAAGCAGGGATAGAGTAAGTGATTATCAAATTTTTATAGTCTAAGATTGTTCAGCGAAAGAGAGTAACACTACTTCCTTTATATAAAAATATAGTGCGTCGATTACATGTGATTGTAATGTGATACCACTATAGAAATTACTATCAATATCTTAAATAGATTGTCAGAAATATAATATATATATTTATTTGCAGGAGACATTCTATCACTTTTATAGTAAGAGTTGAGAACTTTCTGCACTCGATTGACATATCTTCGTATCATTAATAACAAATTTTTCTACTACTCTGTAAGATCTATGAGTTAGCTTACAGATCCTTCTTCTGCCATATGTATGATATATATGTTTTGCTGCTCACGTAGGAATTGTATAATTAGTGGTGATGGTCTTAACTGAATATCTTCCTTCCATGTGTTTATCTGCTATTCTGTTTCGGCGCGATCTTCGACGCTGGTAGAGATGAGAGAGAGATGTACAGCTAGATGTTATTCTCAACTTGATTTTAAGAGCTAGGTGGTAACTACTTCAGTGACTAGGCTATTTGCATATATATATAAAATATTTGGAATTAAGTGCGGTGGTATGAGTGTGGCAGGAGGAACTCTAATAGACATATAGGTGACTCGCATTTCACCTAGCTACGAGAGTTACATATTCCAGACTATCGGCTGTCTCAGACATATTTCATCTCAGCACATTTGCAACAACTTCTATGGCATCGTTGTATTATTAGAAGACTTTGCCACTGTAAGATTTTTTGGGGTGTCGTACTGTCTCGCTGAATATCTATTCGGCTATCTCTTTATTCTTCTTTATTCTTCTGATCACGTAGACTACCTATATCACAGATATGTTGTGCTGGTAAGATACTTGTTAAGTATGTTCGAATAGAGTAAGAATATATTATACACTCATACCTGCAACATGTTTAGATAATGTACATGTATTTCACACGCTATCAATATTGTGGGATGATGTTAATAATGTGGACTTTGTTGAGCGGATATGAGTGAAATGAGTCCTTGTCGATATGTGTTAGTTAGTAGTCAGATGTTCGATTCTACTCTAGTTTAGATCAGAACTTGATTAAACTTCTACTTTCTGGGTTATGTCATATGACATTTCATAATATAATATCTTATAGTATACCACACGTCATTTAATCACATCTCTCTTCTCTCTCACACATCCATCAATCATCTGTGAGAGTTCTATATTGTGGATATTTCTCACTATATAGTGATTTTTAACTAGTATATTTACATTGTTATTCGCATACATAATGACTTCTCGCGAGATATATCCGTAAGATAAGATATGACTATTCATGCCGCTCGATCTCTTAGATATATATTATGATTTATTCTTCTATTTAAGATGTGCCAGTAATATATCAACTCTATCTACTTAGAGATATATTATAATATTTCGCAATGAGAGATATAGAGTGAGATTATTATATCTCTTTCTCATTTATTCTGCTTACGCGAAGTTGGACTTATATATAGATATATATATATGATTTGGACGGTGGAGGTGCGGCATCACTTAGAGTACAAAATCACTAGTGCGCACGCACCATCACTATAATATATAAGACTTACGCGCACTACTGGATGTAATTGCCATATCTCCTTATTTATTAATAATCACTCACAATATGCGTATCCCCTCTTTACTACTATGTACATATTTTATATAGCTTATTTTTTTTGTTATATTTCACTTTTTTCTTATATACTATTCTATATTTATACAAATTATATATATATTTATTAGTTCTATATTACATGAGACTTGATATACCTGAGCACTACTAAGATATATTCCAGTCTCCATACTACAAAGTGGCTTTTAAATATACCTGGTTTTATGCAAGAGAAAATACTAATGAGGTCACTATTTTTATAACAACTAATATTAATATTATATTATAATAAATCATTTATGGTATATTTTGAGAATTTTTTACACGTTAACTATAGAAGAACTAAAGTTTATGAAGATACTATGATAAAAGTTTCCACTTTTTAGATACTTAAACAGTTTTATTGAAAACGTTTATTACCCACTGATGGTTTTTTCTCCATGTATGGTATACTATATTAAAGAACTGTTAACTACCTTGTTTATGTCTGGTTTACTACACTAGACACATATTGGCAGCAAATAAGTCTGGATGGATTGAGATCGTTATATGGTACCACATGTCGGCAAATGTATAATTACATGTATATAAGATCCCTAGTATGGTAATGTATATTAGATTGCTCAATTGAACTTGAGTGTTGACAAATGATAACATGAGAAACTTGTAGTAGAGATATATATAGATATATAAGACTCATTTTAGTGTTACCTATAGGGATACATTTAGAACTATAGACTAGGTTCTCGCCAATATACCTGACGTTTAACTATTTTCAATAACTCTCTGTATCAGCTATATGTTTCAACTATATCAATATATCAGTAGTTTGATTCCGAATTAGGTCCTATATCCAATATCAATAGTACGTTGTATCCTACGATCTTGAATTTCATATTGTCATAAGTAGTTAATTCTATAGGCATAAATAACAATACTGTTTAGAGTTTAAAATAAAATTTGATCGACCATAGTTCTTAATCCGACTATTGATAATGTAAGCATACATCGAAATCCGATATACGTTATCAATATTTTATCTTGGAGAGAAATAATATCATATTGACACGAGAATCATACTTTTATATATTATTAATTATTATATATTTACTTATATTACTATTTATTATTAATTTACATAATAATTATAATAATTATTTAAGAGATATAAATCAATAAAATATATGCTTCATATTGATTCGTTATATATATTAATTTGATAATAGTTTGACGTACTTAGGTAGTTATTATTTTTATAAACCCGAAATAATACAGACCGCTTTATGAAAAAAAATTTATAATAAAAATAAAATAATTAAATGGCAAATAAAGTATATATATTATATGTTTATTTCTTTATCTATATATGATATTGTAAATATATCACTATTTTATTTTTTTATTATATTATATAAATATATCATGACTCTCCATTAACTTTATTTCTCCTATGATGTTATAGAGAGATATTATAACTCCTAAGACCTTTATAATTATTAGTATATGATAGTCTCACAAGTTGAGAAATACCAGGCATATTCTCGTGCTATATGGCCGCTCAGAAAAAATACTCACTATTTTTTACTCGTATGAGAACGGTCCACCTTCATATATATAACAAGCATATTTGATGTCGGTACAATAGATTATAGTCCCACTCCATATCTACTCGTCAATACCATAACTTTAATCTAATAGCTCTATCATGACGTAGTGAGCGCAGAGCCCGGTCACAGAGCTCGGTATTTATTATATTTATTTATTTGTCACGAGCTGTTACTCAGCGCTGGCCACCTATATAACAGAGCTCTTTCCTCCACCAGAGACTCTCTAGTAACAGTTTCGTGTATTCTTCTATGGAGTATCCAGATACCATTCCCTAAATCAAAGCACTGGTGCACCGCATGTGCGCGCTCTCTGACCACACGGATCTAACAATGAATAAATTTAAAGATGAAATTATATTAATTATTGCACTGAGCGTGGTATATACCAGTGAAGCTTAAATGTCAATATTACTATAATATAATAATAATAATTTTATTATATATATTAATATATTAATATAATATTATATATCTTATTATAATAATAATATATTATATATAATTAATATAATATATAATTAATTATATTATATTTATTATAATATAATATAATATATATATATATATATAATAATGTGTATATAATATATCTATATTATATATATATATAATATATTATAACTATATCAATTATATTAAAATATATATTAATATATATTAATATATATATATTATATTAATTTATTAATATATATCACTTCTATATGACTTATAGATTATAATAAGTAGTATATAATATATATAAATATTTTATATATATAATATTAATTTAATTATATTTAATCTCTTTTATTTCCTTTCTAAATTTTGATATATGTATTTTTATATCCATAAAATAAGCAATGATAAATAGGTAATCATAGATAGAATTTGGGTGGTTACATTGAAGTACCTATTCATACTAATTATCTACATATTGACTTTATGTCTATAAAATTCATGTAACAAAATCAATCCAATAACTGACAACTATCCATTAACTCGGGTATGTTGATATATTTATATTAATTTTCCGATGCAGGCTACTGCTCATTTCACTGTATGATACTATAAAAATACTTTCATATTTGATCAATATTGTTATGTAAATACAGTTTATACCGCACTATGTCTGATGGATAATACAAGTCACGTTCGATCATGTCCAAATATGACGCTCCATTCTTGCTTATACTACCCTCATCACCGCTCTACATCCTTTATCCTACTTTCTCTCCTATCATCATTTTTTTCTCCTTCACTACATCTCATTTACTCTGGCCGGTGCGTGCGTGTGACTAGGAATATCACCTCCTTATTCTTCATTTCGGTACGTCCTTTTATACAACGCATCACACTTGTACATCATTCTTTAACAACGCTCATCATTTCCAAGTCACATTTCGCTAGCTAATCATTGTATAAGATAACAGGTGAATAAGCTAAGGAATTCAGCGTCACGCAAACCTTTAATTTCATAAACTATATCTGAGACTATTAGTTGACGAAACTCTCTTTCTTACAGAACTTTGATCCTATGAATATGGTTTATCCACTGATATTGATATAAAGTTGTTAAATGAAAATCGATTTATTACATTTAGTTCGTTTTCAAAGATTATGTGAACCCCTATATAGTTTTACTCTTGCACTAATCCAGGATGTCTCATACAGCACTCGTTGTCGATGTCTCGGTCTCTCTCAGAGTACTCATGTACACTCTCTCTCTTATTCAGCACATCGAGTAATCTAATTCACTTTTCCTACAACATATACGTCTTAACTAATTTATTGAGCAAGTATATACACTATATACCAATCATCTAACACCATCGCTTCACATACATACTCTGCACTTACTCTCTAATGTGGTCATCAGCTTCTCGAGCCTACGCTACTTCACTAACATATCTTGTACGCTGCTCTTAACATCCATGTTGTATTAACGCTCATACTTCTCACTTTCTCTTCACATTACTCTCTTCTATCTTCATATCTATATCTTTTGTGATTTTACTTCTGTATATAGTACTTATTATTATAACAATTCTTCTTATATCTCACTCACTGCGTGTGTTACAGTACACACTCTCTATCACATTATTCAGTAGAATATATTCAAGTACATTTCTCTTTGCTCTTCTCTCACTGATCATCCTATACGTAAATTTTCACATTAATTATAATACATATACCGTGAGGATCTGTCCTCTACAATCTTTCATATCGAATACTTGCGACTCACGTATCCTCACGCTAACATCATATCAGTTCTATCAGATCTTATCTGAAGAAAATTACACTATACGTATCACAATCATAGGGTCTGTACGTGAAATCTATGCAGAATAATCGCGCTCAAATCATGTGTTACTTACTTCGATCATATTCATTCGAGCACCACTGCTCAACACGAGTCAGTCGTAAGACTCATAATGTCTCATATATAGTATTAGATGATAGGGACTTTCAGAATTGAAATCTTTAGAGTAATTAACTAATAAAGTGAACTTATGTAATTATCGATTCCCAGAATAATCTAGTTTCAGTACATTATAATTTAATTTTATTTATTTCATTTTATCATCTCTATTATATATATTTAATCACATATTAGTTCTTAATCATTATATCGTTTTACTCTAATACTTTGTCAGTGAGAGGTTCACCACATTATCGTATGTACAGATATGAGTTCCACTGAGACATCACACTTGAATTCTACGTCCATAGTCATATGTCGCACATAAGGAGTACCATCTACAATTACATTATAGACGGTCTAGAATATGGAATCTCTTACGAACTTCAGCAAGTCTAAATAGCAGAATACGGAGAAAACACATTAAGTGATATAGCAAGTCTTTTATTAAAGAACGGTCCAAATAACGGTATTATAGGAAGTAACTATCTTCAGATTATGTATTATAGAATGATAATATTCAGTAAATAGTCCTATATATGATAAGAGTTACGTATAAAACATAATAGTCTAAATAAGAGTCAAGGACGTCATCCCATATATATAAGTGAGAAGTTGATTCACAAGATAAATTCAATGAATATGCATAATAAGTGGAGTCAAATATCTTAATGGTCAAGAGACAAAGAATGAGTGGAAAATTTACTATGATATTTAAGTTGCTTACTATATAAGTCTAAAATAGTGTTCCTTACAATCTAATATATGTATTATTTATTAAGTTCCGCTGATAGTTGTCTCTTTAATAATATATTGTATGCCTTCATGCCGGAGATCCTCGTCTGCCCTTATATTGCTCCCTTACACCTAAGCCTCATAAAATAATCGATATCTTATCTTGAAGAATTATTAAAACTCCCAAGCTTAATTTATACATAACATAAAAATATATTCAATCTAAGAAGTAATGACTGTCAGGAAAAATATTTTATAATGATACAGGAATTATGACGTCAAATCACAAATAATAATTATTATTCCATGGAGAAATAGGTGATATGTAAATGTTATAAAATGAGAATACTCACATTATTGTTGTCGAGAGTACAATACGTTGTTTGAGATCTTCCCAAGGAACTTAGTAAGAATCATGTAATTGATTAGTTAATACCACAGCAATGTAACCGGTGCAATTCCTCTTTCTGTGAGAGAACATAAAGACTTAAAAATGAATACTACGCTTCCTCCTTTTTATGACTACATGACAATAATTTGGTGTGATAGTCACGACAATCTCGAGGTAGTATGTCATGTTATAGTATTCAGACAAATTATATTTCAAGGGAGAGTCATTCCCTTACGCGCGCTAATATGTGATGGATTTAAATTAATTTAGCTCTAGAATGTCACAGGAGCAGTTCATATATATTCACGATGTTTGACTCGACTATCACTTCGCGAGAACCATACTATCGAGAACGCCACACGCACGAAGCCGATCGAAAAAAACACTAAAAAAAGACAATCTACTAGTAAACGACACATTCACCCTAAATATCTTCTAGAAAAATACAACAAGAAGCTAGCCAATTTTTCACATTAAAGTCATTAGATCGATACTCACACTGTAATTCAGAATCCTCGAGTATACTTACACACTGTATATTCAGCATATTATGAACGCCGAGAGCAATCACTACGCCTATCACTATTACGGATCATCCATACACTATCATTATAGTCCAAGCATATTATACTGTCTTTTCGCACACATCTCATGCATTCCGCTCTACCTTCATATGTAAGAGAGATACGTTTTAGAGAGCCTCTACTACATTTTATTCACTAGACACTAATATATATATTTTAAATTATCACCACACTACTCACTTCTTAGCGAGATATCTGGAAGAGCGGACTCGCTCTTATATATAGGAGGAGGTTTTATATAGATGTGCTTCTCCTTATTTTATAAGAACTATATTCGATTTTGATAAAAATTTATTATATACATATTGAGTCGGTGCTTCTCCAATTGCATATTAGAGAATATTAATTATATGATATAATATTATATGTATGCAAATAATATTATATATTAATTTTCTCAACACTTAATTTTAAACTCAGTATATATATAATATATATTAATAGATATTAGGAAATTATATCATATACATATAAAATTTAATAGTTTAGCTTCCAATATACTACTAGGTTGAATATTGCATATACTGTGTAATTAAATAATGAGCTTTTATTATATGAAAATGGAGAATATTTTAATCTCTAAAGTTTACAATTTTGGGATTATATATATAATATTATTATAAATACTTGATCCAAGACTATTACTTCATCCATTAACACTCTACTTAACATATAATTACTCATATCCATACATGTAAAGATTACATGTCGAACTTATTTTTATAGATACTACCTATTTTTAACCCTCCAAATTACGATTACCGAACTCAAAATCTACTCTCAACACTTAAAACTAACTATAATCAATCACTATTCATATACAATTATAAATACTCAATCTATAACATACGTATATTACTCAAAGAAACATAACACTCACAAGCACCTTAACTTCGACATGCTTATTTAATCATCTTGCCTAAATTATCTCACTAGGGATATATCAATAATATTTATCTTAATCCATTAATATCAAAGATAAACCCTACTAGGCTTAACTTACTCTTTACTATTTCATCATATATATTATTTATTTATACACCTTTAGTCAACACTGATAATATTAAATATATTCTAGATACTATCACTTCACTATACCATACTTAAGCCCTATTACGGGGTCATTATTAGGTTCACTCACACAACCTTACCTAATCGAGGTAAAATATACTCATACTTTATTAATATCACCATAACACCTTTTAAAAATAATAACCTACACTAATAGGTTACGACATAACATCTTACATAAATAAATAACTATAATCTAATAACTAATAGCCAATATAACAATTATCCACTACTAAGATATCCATACTTACTCACACTTAACTAAACAACATCACCTTACATAAATAATGATATAACATATACTCTATATAATATTTACTTATCATATATATCATATATCCCAATTATAACATAACATATCTCTATATACCAATCACACAAAACAACTTATACAACTTTTTACTCTCAATCCACCTCTTCAAATCTATATCTCCCTTTAAACAATTACTTCTTCTCAAAGCAAAACGCGCTATTATTAACCTACTATATAATTAATTTATACACTAATACTCATATGCTATACGGATTGACAATAGTCACATTTACATGAGAATGTAGACAAATGTACTTTAACTCAATGAATAACTTTATCCCATCACACAATACAACTTTAATAAATGAGACAACTGAAACTCCTCTATCCTCGGACATATCACGCTCTTCGGTTAAAACACAAAAATACACCATGATATATAATAATATGAAACACCCATAACATACATACCATCTCACCAAACCCACACCTTATAGTAAACTCATAAGAATCCCTTTAGGTATATACGCTGCGGCTGGTGCAGAGGCAACAGCAACAGGTGCAAATGACGAGAAAAACGAAAATAAAAGCCTAATTAACAAAACATTCTCAACTCATCAAAACCATATCAAAAAATTCTTAATAAAGTCATTTAAAACTTTGAGTTCACTCTACTTATATCAGGTCGTTAATATATCATATCGATACATATTTAATAAAATTATAACTAAATATTCTGAGTTTCCCCATACTAAGAGAGTTAGTGTAATTAATAAGAAACCATTATAATGTTGTCCTCCATCTTTCCATTATTTCTTCAGAATATAACATCATATTAATTATGATAATAGTTAATATTATAGTATAGTTTATAATTATGTATTTGTGTATATGTCTTGGTGATGCGGCTACTACTCATTCACCTAAGTATATATTATTTATGTGTGAGATAGCAGGTATGTTTTGCGTTGAATTTATTATTGTCTATACGTACAGTTGCATATATAGGTGACTCATATAGAATATTTTGACATACATAATTATAGTATTTCAACTAAGATTAATATATCACTAATCAATTCTATAATTACTATTACTAGAAATTTAACTTAAATATATATTATCTTAAAATATAAGCAACACAGTATATTTTGACCAGATGTACATAATAATATCCAGATAATATTATGTACTCATGTCAGCGTTCCTCTCTCATAATTGATTAATTACACATTTTTAGAAACTATTTACTCTTTATGCTTGTATTATGTACTCATTTACTAATAAGTAATATACTGACTTAAATAACTGCAGAATGAGAGTGAGTCAAATTATATAATATACTTTGTATCACTAGATGATATTTGTGATATATATAATATATATAATAAAAGGCTGTAACGTTTCTGTTAAAAAGTATTTGTAAATAGATACAATTGACTCTCAAAATTCATAACTCCTTCATTTAGATTATAATTAAATTTAAGAATATATTTTAATCTCCAAATAATAACTATGTCAATATATTTTTTTCTTTTCAAAATTAGAATGCTTATATATATAAATATTATTAATAACTCAATTAATAGCATATAATAGAATATTGAAACAACTAATATATACTTACAGATCTATATATAATGTTTACAATAACAAGAATGATAAATTATAATTCTAAAATTAAATTAAAAAAAATAACTCACCAAAACTATACTCAACAATGTATATTAGATAGCCTAATATATATTAATTAGTAATATATATAATTATTATTATTATATAGAAATATTATATGTAAATAATTAAATTAATTAATTATATATAATAAATTATAATATGAATGGTAAAAATATGTGAAAAAATAACTATACTTCTATAAATGTTAAATAATATAATTAATAAAATAATATATATAATATAACAATAATGTAGTATTTATTTTATTATATGTCAATATCTATACAAAATATAAATATTGAATTATATAATTAATATCAAAATTCACAAATGCACTTATATCGGGTCCCAGTATTTATAAACGTTTACCTTATTGAGAAATTATATAAGACTTTCCCCTGTAACTTATTACATGTTCATTGATCTATTTATCTAATTTTAATAGTTTGTATATACATACTAATTAATTATATTCCATATAATTTAAATTATTCTGTTTTGAATCAAATTGTTATTAATAGTGTTCCACACACACACTATCAGCTGCATATTGATCTACGGCAGGGTATATCTATTTCTATAACATTTAGGGTATGCAACTACGTATAAATACTCAACTTTTTATTCTTTTCACTTTTAGAACTTAAAATTCCATCACATAATATTCTGAGGTTATCTTGTAACTGTTACAGGCGATTTCAGATTCCTGTGCGTTCGAAGAAAGGAAATAATATACTCTCAATTCTGCTTATATGTATATTTAGCGATAGAAATCGATCTGAGCTCATATGCCCTCTTCTGTTATTTATCTATTGAAATATCATTTATATGCACTTATTCATACCCACGCTACTTGTTGTAAGACGTTACTTTAATTCACCTAAGTTTAAAATCACATAGGAATAGGTCTCTCTTACACACATTCAATATATCGATCATTATGCCCTACAAATAAAGTGTTTTGTAATCAGTATATTAATAGAATCTCTAAATGACTGTAATATGAGTGAGAATTGGAATTTAATATCAAGGGGCCGGCGTCGGAGCCACTTGAACACAATATTTTATAAAAATTAGGCTTCAGAGTCCGGAGTCGGAGCACTGCACTAAATTTTTAAATAATGCATGAATTCGCCTAGAGGACACCGGTAGTCCGAGGAGCCTACGAGAAGAAGCGGAGTAAATATACTATAAATATTGAATCGTAGCAAGGAGCCAGAGGCGCTCATCTACTTTCTAGATAAATGATCACTGTGATCACTTCTACCAAGGTTAGGATACAGTTATATGAATAGCCATTGGAGGATTATTATACATAGAACCCACTTGGCTCCGATCAAGAGCATCCTAGATTTTACAGATACTAGTTATTAGCGTTATGTGGACGGTCCTGATTAAATTACATAGGATTAATAAATATAATACTGTCTTCAATTATTCGTTGACTAATTCAGATCTTATAACACGCATTAGAACGTATATACGATAGAATATTGACTAATTCTATAAATAATTTTATTAATATTCATTGATGCGTGAAAAGCGGGACCAATTTATCTCGCGATTAAGCTATATTGTTGATTCTGATTTCACTATTATCTAATGCAAGACTTATCATAAGACACAATCAGGCTCGAGTACTAGTCTCGACCCTGGTTATTTATACATATTGAGCAACATATTCGCAGACTAGATTATGAGGCTATAACAGTGATACAATGATATAGGCTTATTATAGATGGATATGAGAGTGTGTGACAAATTCTGAGTATTGAACGTTCAGTGGTTTGAGGTATAGTAGGGAATGCGCGGTGTAAAGGAGAGATAAAGTTAAGAGAGCCGAACCCGATTTCTTAGTGGCACAGTATTGAACAGCAATCCATAGAGAAGAAAATGCTAGCTGGATATATATGTAGACTATTCAGTCATTGAACATTTAAATTTGTGACTTGAGTTACTTGAGAGAGCACTAGTCGAGTGCGCAGATCTTTACTTGTGAATATAGCGATGATTTCGTGAGATATTTCGTGATGAGAGAAGCTCCATTGAAACTCAATGGATAGTAGGATAGTTTACAGGACCGAATTTTCATGGAGAAAAAGCTATTACGAGTGCTTTTTTAATGACGAATAATAGTTAGCAATTTATCATATTAGAATGGATGACAATTTTTTTAAAGTTTTTACCCAAATTATTGATTAGTATTGAAAATAATATTATTCAAGGTTTTTTTATATTATAATGTATTTATATTTAAATTAATTATATCATCGATTTTAAGTTGCATTATAAATTCATTTTTACGGAAGAAATTTTTAAAATACTATTACATATTATTTTTAAATACTATTTAATGTTAATTTTAGACATGCTTGGTTTCTTATCATAATTTCAACACACATATTGGTTCGATTTTATTTTCTATTTTAAATGATATGTGTGATTTAGCCACTCAATAGCTTGATAAGCCACAATAAAGTAATTGCATGAACGTAAAAAACTATAGATGTAAGATTCAGATGTATAGTTTTTAAGATTAACAATTCTCATATGAAACTCGTTAATTTGAATGAGTTTAATTTTCAACTTATTGAAGATCCATTCTTATCAATAAAACCCAATTTCTTGCGGGAAGAAATCACGAAGATTGCAGTAACCATATTTTATAAAATGGATGGCAGTTCGCAGTTGTAAATTTTAGGCTACAGTTTGTTGTGGGAGGCATAAAAATGAAATTCAAAAAATAGGGCGTCTAATATTTAATGATAGGAAATGTAAGAACAATCAGAAAATTATATAGTATAGCAGCAGCAGAGCAGCATATACAGCAGCATATATATATATATATATATATATATATATATGTTATATATATATATATTATATATATATATATATATATATATATATATATATATATATATATATATATATATATATATATATATATATATATATAATATATTTTATTTTCTTTATGTATTTTGTATTTATTATTTGCGAACCCTTTGGCATAAAGCAAAACTATAATTTAAAATGAATTTATTAATACACTTGAAACATAATTAAAGTTAAAACAATGTTAAAATGTTTCTATATTCCATGAGTTAATGGTATTATTTAAAACAAATTGCAAAAGTCTTTCGCTTCATATCAAGAAGCCTCATTCGGCTGCCTCTATGTTTAAAACACCAACTCTGGAATATGACTGAACAAAAATATTTCGAAGAATCTGGTGCTGAATTTTTATTTTTCATGAGCAATGACATGGGTAGTTAAGTGGTTGAAAATATTTGTCCGTTGGATTTTATATTATGTGTATTCGAAAAATAACTTAGGAAAAATTATGAACTTGTTCTGAATTGGGGTACGATATAGCAATTACTTATTGTAAGGATATAGGGGGAGGGGGAGGGGGGGAGAGAAAGAAGATTAAGATGAGGGGGTTATATTTTGAGGATGTCTTTCATAATATAGTTGTTCAATTTTTTTGATGGTTGGAGAATGAAATTTTAAAAGCTTGTGTTGCAAATAGTCTAATTTATGTTCACCTTGCATATTATTGAAATTATTGAAATTGTGTATGCAATAGGTTTCAATTAATTTTCTTTTTTGATGGTTGGAGATGTTGATTAGATTTTGCATGGAATTGATGTTGATAGAGTGGTTGAATTGTGATCTGTGTGTGGTTAGTGATGAATTTTGAGTGTCGTTTTGTAGATCATCTGAGTGTTGACTTTTTCTTCTGGTGAAGTTGTTTGTTTCGCCTATGTATGTTTTTGTGCAATGGTTGCAAGGTATGGTGTATATACATTGTAGAGGTTCGGGGGGTGGTTTTGGTGGATGGAAGAGTTTTTTTAAAGGGAGAGCATTGGTGGAAGTGAGTGTGATGTTTTGGGGTATGTATTTTTTAAGGTTTTGTGTATTTTTTAGAGGGATGGGAAGGTAGGAGGTGTTTTGAGGATTGTTAGTTGGGGGGGGAATGGTATTGTTATTATAGTATTTTGATCTTGCTTTTTTGTAAGCTTTATTGATGATGTATGTAGGATATTGTAGTTTGGTGAACGTATTTCGGATAAGATTATTCTCTTTGTTAAGATTGATGGGAGAGCAGATTCTGAGGGCTCTAATGTATAGTGCAGTGAGGGTGGCTATTTTTATGGAAGTGGAATGCGAGGAGAACCAGTGTATGTAAGAGGGATTGTGCCAAGTGCCAAGAGATTAGTGTGTCTAAGAAAGGAAGTGTGGAGTTGTGAGGGTATTCTAATGTATATTGTATGGAAGGATGTATGTTATTAATGTGTTGTAATATGTTGGTGGGGTCTATGTTGTGTGGTAAGGATACGAAAATGTCATCAACATAGCGGTGCCAGTTGGAATTTTGGAGTTCAGGAAGAGGAAGGATATGGTAGAGTTCTGTGAGTTCCATGTATATATTGCTTAGAGTAGGTGACAAAGGGGATCCCATGCTGAGTCCGTTTTTTTGTAGGAAGAATGAATTTTGGAATTGGAAAAAACTATGTTCTAAAGAGAGATGTATTAAGTTTAGTAGAAGTGGAAGAGGATATGAGAGCTGTATGTTGTTATTAAGAATGTGTTGTTCTAGCATATTGAGGGTTGTATGGACTGGGACAGAAGTGAATAATGAGGTGACATCAAAACTGTAAAAGTTGTGTGTGCAAGGATTTAAATTACGTATTTTTTGTATGAAGTCTATGGAATTGGTTATGTGTGTTTTAGAGATATTGTTTATGAGAGGTTTTAGTTGTGTTGAAAGCCAGGCTGACAGTTTATAGGTGGGGCAGTTGGTGTTGGAGATGATAGGACGGAGAGGAATGTTGGGCTTTATAAAAAATTGTCTAGATAACCTCATTATCCCGAAAACAATGACAAACGCCGCATGGAAGAAAACTAATAATAACAATCCCATCACAGATTTCGAAAAAGAATTACTAAAAAGAAAAATTCAAGATATAAAAATAGAAATCAAATCATCGTTTAGAATTTGTACAAGAAACTTTCGTCAACTACAAACTAACTGGTATAACCTATACCCCAACCAATTACAAGGTTTCACCGATATACTACAACTAGCACACAGGAAAAAAGATCATCTCGTAAGAAAAAAGAAAATCAACTTAAACAGAAAACTTGAACTAATCTTTCGCAATAGTAACTGGTGTAAATTCTCTAACCCAAATATCATCAATAACCAATCAAATTACAACCTCACCCACGATGAAACCATAATACTAGGCTACGGCCTATCCTTTGCAATAGAAAAATCAGACCCTATATTAAATTTTATTAATGACTATGATTTTTGGACAAAGCATTACAACAACCCCGAATTAAATAAAGACATACTAAAAGGCATACTACTCCAACAAATAAACATTTCAAAAAACATCAATCTTCTCCCGAAAAAATTCTATACTGCATTACACAAATTAAAAAATAACAGTGATATAACCATAACAAGATCTGATAAAGGACAAAACATAGTCATTCTCAATACTGCAGACTACATTGACAAATGCAACAATATATTATCTGACAATACCACCTATACCAAATTACAAAGTAACCCACTCAACAATTCCTTTAATACTTTTAATAAAAAACTTAAATCTCTATGCAAAGATTTTCCAAACCTCCACACATCACTAAAAGCACAAATGTCAAATCTGTCCCAATTCTACGGAATACCCAAACTACACAAGCCCAACATTCCTCTCCGTCCTATCATCTCCAACACCAACTGCCCCACCTATAAACTGTCAGCCTGGCTTTCAACACAACTAAAACCTCTCATAAACAATATCTCTAAAACACACATAACCAATTCCATAGACTTCATACAAAAAATACGTAATTTAAATCCTTGCACACACAACTTTTACAGTTTTGATGTCACCTCATTATTCACTTCTGTCCCAGTCCATACAACCCTCAATATGCTAGAACAACACATTCTTAATAACAACATACAGCTCTCATATCCTCTTCCACTTCTACTAAACTTAATACATCTCTCTTTAGAACATAGTTTTTTCCAATTCCAAAATTCATTCTTCCTACAAAAAAACGGACTCAGCATGGGATCCCCTTTGTCACCTACTCTAAGCAATATATACATGGAACTCACAGAACTCTACCACATCCTTCCTCTTCCTGAACTCCAAAATTCCAACTGGCACCGCTATGTTGATGACATTTTCGTATCCTTACCACACAACATAGACCCCACCAACATATTACAACACATTAATAACATACATCCTTCCATACAATATACATTAGAATACCCTCACAACTCCACACTTCCTTTCTTAGACACACTAATCTCTTGGCACTTGGCACAATCCCTCTTACATACACTGGTTCTCCTCGCATCCCTCTTACATACACTGGTTCTCCTCGCATTCCACTTCCATAAAAATAGCCACCCTCACTGCACTATACATTAGAGCCCTCAGAATCTGCTCTCCCATCAATCTTAACAAAGAGAATAATCTTATCCGAAATACGTTCACCAAACTACAATATCCTACATACATCATCAATAAAGCTTACAAAAAAGCAAGATCAAAATACTATAATAACAATACCATTCCCCCCCCAACTAACAATCCTCAAAACACCTCCTACCTTCCCATCCCTCTAAAAAATACACAAAACCTTAAAAAATACTTACCCCAAAACATCACACTCACTTCCACCAAAGCTCTCCCTTTAAAAAAACTCTTCCATCCACCAAAACCACCCCCCGAACCTCTACAATGTATATACACCATACCTTGCAACCATTGCACAAAAACATACATAGGCGAAACAAACAACTTCACCAGAAGAAAAAGTCAACACTCAGATGATCTACAAAACGACACTCAAAATTCATCACTAACCACACACAGATCACAATTCAACCACTCTATCAACATCAATTCCATGCAAAATCTAATCAACATCTCCAACCATCAAAAAAGAAAATTAATTGAAACCTATTGCATACACAATTTCAATAATTTCAATAATATGCAAGGTGAACATAAATTAGACTATTTGCAACACAAGCTTTTAAAATTTCATTCTCCAACCATCAAAAAAATTGAACAACTATATTATGAAAGACATCCTCAAAATATAACCCCCTCATCTTAATCTTCTTTCTCTCCCCCCCTCCCCCTCCCCCTATATCCTTACAATAAGTAATTGCTATATCGTACCCCAATTCAGAACAAGTTCATAATTTTTCCTAAGTTATTTTTCGAATACACATAATATAAAATCCAACGGACAAATATTTTCAACCACTTAACTACCCATGTCATTGCTCATGAAAAATAAAAATTCAGCACCAGATTCTTCGAAATATTTTTGTTCAGTCATATTCCAGAGTTGGTGTTTTAAACATAGAGGCAGCCGAATGAGGCTTCTTGATATGAAGCGAAAGACTTTTGCAATTTGTTTTAAATAATACCATTAACTCATGGAATATAGAAACATTTTAACATTGTTTTAACTTTAATTATGTTTCAAGTGTATTAATAAATATATTTTAAATTATAGTTTTTCTTTATGTCAGAGTGTGCAAAAAATATATATATATATATATATATATATATATATATATATATATATATATATATATATATATATATATATATATATATATAGAAGAAACATAAGAGAGAGAGAGAGAGAGTATTTGCAGATATATATATATATATAGCATATATATATATATATATAGAGAGAGTAAGGTGAATATATAAATATATATATATATATATATATATATGTATGAGTACGTCACAGTTTATAAAATCCAGCTTGTGAACATAGGAAGATAATAAAATGGGAGTAATTTTGTTTTCTTCTTTACATATGGCATGAGAATTAATTTACACTTAAGCCACAGTTCATTTGATCTTCAATAATATATAATAAACTTATTAATTTTATTTCACATTATATTATTTCTATATAATTGATTTTAAATATTGAATAGGCTAAAGCCTGGAAGTAAAGGAGCTCTCCTGAGTCTCTTCTGGGCCTTTACAAGTGGCTCTCTTCAGGGCAGACTGGCACAATCTTATATCTTACAAATTATATATATTTGTATACTTATTTCGTAGTAATGAAAACTCATGCAAATTATTCACAGGCAAAATTTCTTACGTATATGATTTCCAAATAGCATATTTTTCTTAAAATAAACTAACCCTTACGAAATTTTTGAGTAATTAAAATTTATTTTTTGTATATATAATGTAATTTGACTTTCCATCAAACAAACAATGGATAAAAAATATCTCTAAATGAAAATTTAGCCCTATACAAGTTATTTTAGAAGCCAAAAAAATTAATTTCCAAAATACCAAATATGAAAATTCTTACGTAAATGATTCAAAATTTACAACATCGTTTGAAGCGAACATTTTATTATGCATTAACGATTTTTTCCGATTGGGTATTTTATATTTATAGTTAAACTAGTTACTATATATATATATATATGAGTATATATATATATATATATATATATATATATATATATGAATTTAATGGATTCATTTGAAATTTGATAAATAGACCCTTTTAAAACCGTGTCAAATTAATGTTCTTCTTTATATACGTTTACATGTCTTTCTCCTTAAAAAAAAAAAAAAAAATTAACTTCATGTAAGAAAGTTATTTGTTTAAATAAAGTATAAGGTATGTTGAATAAGTATTTTTAATTGGTTTATTATTTAAAGTTAAAAAGCAAATTTGGAATACTATTTAGACAAAACCTATTCGTGTTATAGTATAGTAGTAGAAAGAGAGTATATATATATATATAGCAGCAGCATATATACATATATATATGTTATATATATAGTTGGAAGAGTTATTGGTTATTATTATTGGCTATTATTATATATAACATATACATATACATATATATATATATTATTGTTGTTGTTGTTATTGAAGAGTTATAGTGTTACATATATTATTATTGTTATACAGAGTTGAAAGGTTATTAGTTAAAGATACATATTATATATATATATATATATATGTTATATATATATATTTATATCAAGTATATATATATATATATATATATTACATATTATTACATACATATATATATTATTATTATTATTATATATATATATATACATATTATTATTATATTATTATTTCATGCATATACATATAGGTTATATATGTATATATAGGTCTATATATTACTATTATATTACATATATTATATATATATATATATATTATATATATATAGCATATATATATGTTATATATATGTTATTTATATATATATATAGTTATAGTTATACATATAGTATATATATATATAAGTAAAAAGTAATATAGGAAATAGATAAACGGATTTTTTACATCAGAGGTTAAAAACAATTTTGTTTTGTTAAAAACAAAATTAAAATGTTAAGACCACATTCAGTTTGGTGTATATATATATATATATATATATATATATATATATATATATATATATATATATATATATATATATATATATATATATATATGTTATTATTATTATCGAGCTAGTGTTATACATATATATATATATATATATATTATATATATATATGGGCAAATCAATTTATAATATAATCTAAGTGATAGTTGCAATAAGAGAGAGAGAGAGAGAGAGAGGAGAGGAGAGATAGAGAGAGAGAGAGAGAGAGTAGAGAGAGAGAGAGAGAGAGAGAGAGAGAGAGAGAGAGAGAGAGAGAGAGAGAGAGAGAGAGAGAGAGAGAAAATTTCACCCTCGTGCTGCGAGGATGGGTTAGGCGAGACATTTTAGCCTCAATCTTCTTTTTGGGTAATTGTGGAATTCCGTAGAGTCCAAATAAGATGAATACTGTACTGAAACTATAAACATTTAATGTACAAAAATGTTATCAACAAGTTATTTGAAGTCATTTTTTCTATTTATTTTCGTACATTATAAATTTATAGTTTCAATAAAAATATAAAATATAACGCTACTAATATCATAAATATTATGCTTCATTTCGTTCATGTAGGGATGAGGAAACACTTTCAATATTTGTATCAGATTATCAATATAGCATTATTATTTTTCGATAATCGGCATTTTTACGATATATGAACGATTCGATTTTTTAGAAAATATGTACTTAAAATTTTTAAAAATAAAAATTTTGCTATACCATTTTTTTTAACGTAAGATTCAATAAAAACATTAAAAATATTAATATAATTAAAAATATATATATATATATATGATATATAGTATATATATATATATATATATATATATATATATATATATATATATGTTATATATATATATATATATAAGGTTATATATATATATACATAATGAGGTTTACGGTAACAGTTCCATCTAGGGGTTAGTATTTACCGCTTCTCGTCAATCCATATGGTTAGGTCTCGAAGTCCCCAGCCCAGGTTATGATAAGACGGTTAAGCATAACAAATTTACTATATGGTATACTAACAAAATATCATAACTAAAACCAGCAGGGTCCTAAAACCGATTATAGATCGTCGATGCCGTAAACCTAAATCTAATCTAGATGGATTTACATTGCCGTAAACGTAGACCCAATCTAGATGGACTGACTGCCCGTAAAATACGAACTGAAGAAAGAGTAGTATATATATGTTATATATATATATTAAGGTTACAGGTAGGTATATATATATATATATATATATATATATATATATATATATAGCATATATATATATATATATATATATATATATATATATATAGTACATATATATATATATATATATAGGTATATAGTCGTATTTATATTCATTTGCACATAAAGTCTTGCACAAGTACTTAAAGATAAATATTTCAATAACTTCTGGGTTTTAGGCCAGGTTGTAATAAAAGTTGAAAATTAATAACAGCTGAGTTATCCTCGTCCTTCTGCTCCTCCCCCTTCTCCTCCTCCTACTACTACTACTGCTACTACTACTGCCATTACACACACAAATACTTACTATTAATAATAATAATACACACACACACAATAATAATAATAATAATAATAAATATTACATTAATATTAATAATAATAATATTATATCATACATATAGGTAGATATTATATTGACACACACATTAATAATAATAATAATAAATCATATTATTATTATTATTATTATTATTATTATTATTATTATTATTATTATTATTATTATTATTATTATTATTATTATTATTATTATTATTATCATTATTATTATTGATTACCTGCAGCTTAAATTTCTGGTCGTTACTGTGTAACGCGTATTCATTGCTTGAAAGAGTATCAGTGTTCGATGAGACCGCGCAATAAAAATCCCCACCATCCACTTCTCCCATCCTCCGCCCAATGGAAACTGGAAAGTATCCGACTAAAGGTGCTTCTTTACTTCGTGTTTGTAATTGAATTTTAGAAGTGGCAAGTTAGATTTTAAAGCACATCAATTTTCAACATTTTCTCCTGTCAATATCATCCTTTTTCGTTATAAATTAATCCAGCACCGCTGAAAAGTTGTTCGTTTGGTATACTACTAGATGGGCATAACAAATATCTTTTAGTAGCCATCATCTTCAACTCTTTGAAGTTGTGTTCGTTCTTTTCCCCACATTAGAGGACCATCTTTTTGGGATTGATCCTTTTTTACTTTGATATTTTTTTCTATTTGTCCAAAACACCTCTTCATTAAGCTCTGTTTCTGTATCAATTACCTGTTAATATTAAATTAAGGTTCATAGTTTCAAACAAAGTTTTAGCTTGGATGTTGAAGGTTGCTTTATTTCTGCAGTTTAAATTCTTTAAGAACAACCGCAATTGCGGTTGCGAAGACCAGTGACAACCACGGTTGCGGTTGTGTAACCAAGTGACAACCGAGGTTGCGGTTGCAGTTGCGGTTGTCAAAATATGTACGGTTGCTTCGTATTTGCTGCGGTTGCGGTTATTCAATCCATCACTAATATATATATATATATATATATATATATAGGTATATATATATATATATATATATATATATATATATATATATATATATATATATATATATATATATATATATATATATATTTATATACGTAACATAATTGTCGTTACTAATTAGTCAATGTTTTTGTCCTATTCCTCCTCCTCCTCCTTCTCCACCCTAACCCAATCTAGATGAATTTACATTGCCTTAAGCGTAGACTTAGTCTGATATATATATATATGTTATATTATTGTTATATACATATATATACATATATATATATATATATATATATATAGTATATATATATATATATATATATATATATATATATAAATATAAATATATATATATAGTATATATATTATATATATATATATATATATATATATATATTATATATATATATACATATACATATATATTAGTATATATATATATATAAATAGGATGACTAGGCACATGATTCCAAAGACAGAGTTATTCTTTATTCACATACGACGTTTAGAGTAACGCTATACTCATCAACAGGCATCTAGAAAAAGCAAAATGACATTATACAGGATGGAGACTAAAGCAAAATTCAATTACAAATCAAAGTGAAATTAAAAAACTCCCGAAAAAAAACTGAAATTAAAAGTTAAAAGTTGAAAATTAAAAGTTAAAAATTAAAAAATTAAAAATTTAGAACTAAAATTATTCAACCTTAAATCGAAAATAAAAAAGCAGAATTAAAAAACTATCATCACATGCCAAAAAAAATCAATCACAAATTATAATTAAAAGTGATTTGTAATTGAATTTTGATTTAGTCTCCATCCTGAACAATGTCATAGTCTCATCCCGTAAATGTCATTTGCTTTTTCAAGATGCCTGATGATGAATATTGCGTTACTCGAAACGTCATATGTGAATAAACAATAACTCTATCTCTTTGCTATCATGCCTAGCCATTCTACTCATTTTAAAAATTCGGTTCCCCATATATATATATATATATATATATATATATTATATAAATATATCAGTATATATATATATATATATATATATATATATATATATATATATATATATATATATATATATATATATATATATATATATATATATATATATATATTCGTAGCGTTATTATATTAACTTTTTTTAATTTTTTTATTGTATCTTACGAAAAAAAAGTGGTCTTACATATTTATTTAATTGTTTTTAATAATTTACGTACATTTTGGTCTACAATAGAATCGTTGATAATCCTAAAAAATTATCGATTATCAGAAAAATAATAATGCTATCGATATATCAATAATCGGAAAAAAATGTCGATAGTTTTATCCCTAAGCGAACGAATAAAACCTAATTTCACTAGCAGGTTAAAATTTTCGGAGCGTTTTTTTTTTCCTAAATATTTTTATTGAATTTATAGATATAAAATGTACGAAAATCAATAGAAAAAAAATTTCAAATAAATTGTTGATATCATTTTTGTGCAACAAATGTTTATAGTTTCAATACAGTATTCATATTAATTGAATTCAACGGAACTCCACAAGTACCTCTCTTTGCTCAAAGATTGTCTAATACACAAAATTCACAATTTAAATGTTAGCAAAAACAGAATAAAAAGTAATTATTTTTAAATTTTTGTTTACATATCAGTTTATTGTTAAGAAAACAAAATATATATGGAAGGTAATTGGATAGGCCGATCCTTAGAGCCTCCTATGGCACTACGAAGGATATATATCCCCTGAAACACTGAACTGGGTTAAATATTACCCCACACCTCTATTTGACTCTGTCTCTATATGATATTTTTGAGCTACACCTTTGTGGTTCTCAGTACCTTCAAATAAATGTCTGGCCTAATAGGGGAAGGTATCTCGGTGTTGCTAGCCCAATTAGTTTTTAAGTTATTTTTGTGCAAAGTAATTTTTACCCCAGTTCAGTGATAGTGTATATAGGATTTTACACAAAATTCCCAGTTCATTCCCAACCCTGTACAGGTAATTTGTGGTCTTCGAGGTCAAAATGCAAATGAACGGCCGGTCCTACACCTTCACTTATGCACTGCAACCATTGAAACGTAATTTAAAAATTTTTGATAAAAATAAAAAAAAAAAAAAAAATATTCTTTTAACATTTTTTTTTTTTTACCTTTTTATTTTAATATATGATATTTTTCAATAATTTTTTTAATTTTATACCTATCTTTAATAAAGTACGATATAAAGTATGGTGGAAAGCACTCCGACTGCGCTGTGTCGAAGCAGAGCTTGCTATCAGGCCTACAAATCCTTGACCTTTCATTAACTTGGTCAGAAACCATACAAATCAATTTTCCTGACCAATTTACGACCTTATGTTTGAGGTTACTTTCCGATCTCAAGATTGAGGTTATGTGGTGAGAATAATATATATATATATATATATATATATATATATATATATATATATAGATCTTAAGAGTTATTATTATTATACATATATATATATATATATATATATATATATATATATATATATATATTATATATGTTAGATATATATATATATATTATTTATTTTTATATATATATATAAATATAATATAAATATATATTTATAAATATATATATAGTTATATATTATAAAAAATATATATATATATATATATATATATATATATATATATATATATATATATATATATATATATATATATATATATATATATATATAATCTTAATGATATTGTTTTTCCTTTTGATGTCGATTTAGATTATAAAGTGTTTTCATTTGCATATTAATTATTCTGATGGAACTTTTTTATACTCTTAATCTGGAAATAATCTCTTCTCTAAATTGTTTTCTCTCTCTCTCTCTCTCTCTCTCTCTCTCTCTCTCTCTCTCTCTCTCTCTCTCTCTCTCTCTCTCTCTCTCTCTCTCTCCTTATTCTCCTCTTTATGAATGATTACGTCTGATATATATACAGATATTATATATATAGTGAAGCTGTTATACCGAAATATATATATATATATATATATATATATATATATATATATATATATATATATATATATGCTAGTTTGTTGATCTGTTTATATTATTATCAGTTATATGGTCACCACTCGATATGATATCCTATTATCTGGTATGACAACTATATAGCGACGGAGGATGATCAGCATGTATGTCGCGATGTCAGTCTGTTCCACTTCAGGACAAGCCGTCGACTGGTTCGGATTAAGTCCGGCTAAGGCAAAGGCGGTCGAAGGTTGTCGGAGAGGGTATGCTGATCTGCCCGAGCTCGTTAAATCGTTGGCTAAACAGGAAGCTGGGTGTTCTTCTGGCCAACTCTGGGACAATCTGGAAGGGACAGAGAGTATATAAAATACTCTCTGTAGTTATCTCTATGACAGGTAACCTCAGCGGCTACCTGCGAAATTATCTCTTTAGTAGTTAAACTACTTTTTAGGTGGCAGACTAACTGGAGGATCTCGGAGGTCAGGCGAAGATATCACCATCCACCGACAGGAGAACCTCTTGAAGATCGTCCAAAGGGTTCTTGGTAACCCTGAGGAGGTTTCTAAGCCTCTTGGTAGGCTCAGAGAGAGGGAGAGAAGTAGGGCCAGTCGGAGATCTTGTAGTCCAACTCCGGGGGAGAGACGAGGCAGCCCAACTTCTTGTAGAGAGACGTGGCAGTTCAACTTCTAGTAGAGAGGCGAGGGAGTCCAACTTCTTGTAGTTTCTTCTTCTTCCTGGCTTCGTAGGTCGGATCTGATATTTCAGCTTATTGTTCTATATTAGCAAATTATCTCTTAGTAGTAGCAAAGCGCTACGAATTATTTCTTTAAAGGCTAATAAGACAAAAGCGAAACAACAGATTATTTATTTTCAACGAAGAAGTCGTACAAAGTTATAATAAAAAAAGTTACATATATAATAATCAAGTTTTTATACAAATATTATTACTATTTACATTTGACCAATTTATAACTTTTATTTTTATTTTTATTATAATATTTTATATACATTTAAAAAAATTATATTTTATGGTCTAACTTTTCTAAAAATGGATTTTTGTAAATATAATAAAATGAAACATTGCCGAAGCTATCGGTAGATGGCGTTTGCCTTCACATTCTGAACATAATATAAACACCAGATGGAGTTTATTGTTAAAAGTTCATTATTATTGCTTAAAACTAAGTTTTTTATAAAATATATATATTTTTATCAAATATTGATAATATTTATAATATAATATAACAAATGTAATATTTTTAATATACAACTTTTAATTAATAACATCTGAATAAGGAAAATAAGTCATTTTTAAATTTAATAGACTTTGTGATATTTGTTACTTTTGCTTTTATGGTTTATTCTAGAAATATTTTCGTTTGGGGGAAACTAACTTAAACACTTCACTATATATTTACTTCCCCACCAGAACACGGAGTGACTTCCATCCTGAAGCGGAACCGGTGCTGAGGGGAACACTTAAAGAAAGGGACTGAGTGGATTCTATCCTGAATCGGACTCTATTAGGAAATGTGTATTTCTTTTTTTTTTTTTTTTTTTTTTTTTTTTTTTTTTTTTTTTTTTTATTAAGTGTTTTTTTGTTGTTTCTTTTATTAGGGAGTGTTTATTTCTTTTATTATTAGTATTTTATGTAATCACTAAGAGGGGCACTGAGTGGCTTCTATCCTGAAGCGGACTCTACGGGGAGGGTTTCGTCTAGTAAGGGGGGCACTTGGAAGAATAGGGACAGTAGGAATCCTTAGGACATCAGCAACGTCAGGGACATCAGGAACATCGGCGGCGTCAGCGACATCAGGATCATCAGGGTCATCAGAGACATCAGGGTCATCAGGATCATCAGGGACATCGGGATCATCAGTTACACCAGAGACATCAGGATCATCAGGAATCGTTGACGTTACCGTTTCCATAAAAGCAGGTTTTAAACGGCTAATTGAGACTACTGTAGTTTGACCATTCCTGAGTTCTATCTTGAAACAATGTGGCATTCGTTGAAGGACTTTGAAAGGACCACTATAGGGAGCTTCTAAGGGTTTTCTGATCCTATCAGTCCTTAGGAAGACATGAGAACAGGTCTTGAGTGCCTCCGGAATATATGAAGAATTGTTGAAGGAGTGAAAAGTAGGAAGGTCTCTAAAGTCCAATTCTTTCATGTGGGCGATAAATTTCTTCATAAAAGAATCCATTTCTTGTTTGTTGTTAGGAGAAGATTGAAGAATGTCCATAGGACAAAGTGGAGTTTTTCCAGTTACTGCTTCAAAGGCGGAATAACCGGAATCGTTTGGAATGCATCTTAGACCAAGTAGAGTGATGGGTAAAGACAGAAGCCAGTTTTCTTTACGTGCCATCAAGGCAGTCTTGAGAGATCGGTGAAACCTTTCTATCTGGGAATTTGTTTGTGGGTGGTAAGAGGTTGTTCGAAGACGATGGAAACCAATCATATGTGACAACTCACTGAAGAACTCGCTTTCGAATTGAGGACCTCTGTCAGAAATCACATAGAGAGGAACACCGAATCTGGATATCCACTGCATAAAAGCATAGGCAACAGATTTTGCTGTAGTGTTTGTAATTGGGAAGGCTTCAGCCCATTTTGTGTTTCGGTCGATGCAGGTAAGTAGATAGCGAAAAACTGGAGAAGAAGATCCACAAAATGCCGAAGGTGAAAAAGGACCCACTATATCTATATGAACTGTTTCGAATCTTGAAGAAGGAATTTCTAATGGAGTGACCGTTGGTTTGGTGTGACGATGGACTTTAGACAGCTGGCACTGCTCACAAGTGCGTACAAAAAGCCTAATGTCACGATCCATACAAGGCCAAAAATATCTTTTCTTGATCAGTCGTAAAGTACCTTTGATACCAGGATGGGACATTTGATGCAACGTATTAAATATTTGAAGGCGAGCTGGCTTCGGAAGAAATGGTCTGGGAAAAGAAGTAGAGGTATCGCACCATATCTTGAGGTTGTCCTGCAGGGGATAATTATGAAGACGATCATGATAGGTCTTGATTTCTTCATCTTTTTCTTGAAGGCGAGCTATTGCGGGCAAATCGACAGCGTCAACTGATACCGAATGAATCCGGGAAAAAGTGTCGGCCACCATATTGTCTGCTCCTCTGATATAACTTGCTGTAGAAATATATTCTGTTAGTACTGAGAGATGTCGCTGTTGACGATCACTTTTTGCAGGATTTTTGGAGTAGAAAGCGGAAACAAGAGGTTTGTGATCTGTGCAAAGGGTGACGACTCTTCCCTCTAACATGTGTTTAAAATGAAGGACAGCATAATATGCTGCCAAAAGTTCTCTGTCGAAAGCAGAATATCTTCTTTGGGGATCTGATAACTTCTTGCTGTAGAAGTCCATGGGAACAGGTTGACCATCAATCATCTGGTGTAATGCTGCTCCGATTGAAGTCTGACTGCTGTCAGTTACCAGTTGTAAATGTGAGACATTAGGTAAAGAGAAAGGGAGTGTTAGGGCATTTTGAAGAGCTTCCTTAGTATCTTGAAAAGCTGTCACTTCTTCTGGAGTCCATTCAAGAGATTTATCCTTGGGATGAAACTTGGCTTTTTCAGATAATGGGAAGACGATTTTGGCAAATTTAGGAATAAATCTTCTGTAGTATCCTAACATCCCAAGGTATCTTCGTAGGGATGCTGAATCGCACGGTAGAGGAAAACTTGAGATTGATTATTTCTTTTCGTTGGGAGGACATAGGCCTTCTGAAGACACGGTGTAGCCGAGAAAATTTAGTAAAGATTGGTTAAATTCACATTTTTCTAAAGAGATTTTAAAACCATTTTCTTGGGGGAGTTTAAAAACTTGTTTCAGATGATTTTCATGTTCAGTTTTGGATGTTGAAAAAATGAGACAATCGTCTGGATAGGTAAACACGAAGGGAAGGTCTCTGAAGATGGAGTCCATTACTCTTTGAAATGTAGCTCCCGCATTCTTTAAACCAAAAGGCATAGATAAAAATTTGAAGAGACCAAATGGAGTGATGACTGCTGTTTTCTCTATATCTTCTGGTCTAATGGGGATTTGGTGATAAGCCTTTTGAAGGTCAATCTTGGAGAATATGGTAGAGTTATGCAGGCGTTGAGATAGGCTCTGAATGTGTGGAATGGGATATCTATCCTGTTTCGTTATGGTATTAAGGGCTCTGAAATCTCAAGAAGGTCTCCATCTTCCAGGTGTTTTCTTAGGCACGAGGTGTAAAGGAGACGCCCATGAAGATTTACTTGGCCTCACACTATTCCACTTTTTAGAAGAATGTCAAATTCAGCTTTTGCCGCCTTTAACTTGTCGTCAGGTAATCGACGAGCTCTGGCAAAAACTGGGGTTGAATCACCAGTTTCTATATAGTGTTTTGGTCCATTATCTTTAATTACTAGATTGTTGATGTCTATAGGTGAAATTAAGGACGGGAAATCTTGTAGAAGTGAAGTTATGTCTGTATTTTCACCTTGAAGTTGAGCGTGGAGAGAAGGTACTTCCTCAGAGGTTATTTTCAATGGAGCTAAAAGAGTAGTATAAGTATCTTGCAATGTTCTCTGTCCACAGTCAATTAGGAGACCAAAATTTTGAAGAAAATCCATTCCAATAATAGGCATAGTAATTTCTGCTACTATAAATGTCCAGGTGAATTCTGTTCTTAATTTTGGTATACTGATATTTACTACAACTTCCCCATGACACTTTATGGGCGAGCCATTGGCTGCGGAACAAGTGACGTTTGAAGGGTGCAGCGTCATGTTAGAGACCATGTTATATGGAAGGCTAGATATGCTGGCTCCGGTATCTAGTAAAAACTGGTGCATGGTGCCAAAAATCTGTACATCTATTGTTAACTGCGAAGTTGACACGGCACAAATGTCAACTTGCTCCTTTAGTTTTCCGACGGAGTTGGGGATGCTGCTCTTGATGGAGGTCTAGAATTAGGTAGGATGTTTAGTCCCGTTTTGTTTGGCCATGTACACCATGGTTTACAGCTTTTAGAGCGTGGTCCATAATAAATGTGGCCTCTACACACCTTTGGTCGTTGATTTTCGTGGAACGGCGCCAGGCCAAAAGTAGTGGTTGTTCTTGATCTTGATGCGGCGGGGGCAATGGCGGTGGCAGGGGATGATACAGCCATGACAGGAGCTTGTGGGCTTAATAACAAGATGTCATTAGCTAAATCTCCCAACTGTTGAAGTGTGAGAGTAGAATGGGCGGCTAAGGTTGTGCGAATGTGACTCGGTAGAGTTTTCAAAAATTGCACTCTGACCAAGTCCTCTCCTATATTTAATTTCTCTGCCTGTCGAATCATATCCTGTAGATATATAGATGGTTTGCCACTGTAGACCTTTTTGGAAAGTAGATCATTATAAAGCTCCACCTTAGATTTTTCGTAAGTATTTATGACCGCCGTTTTGAAACGGTCATAATCTTCTGCGTCAAGTTCGGCTTGAGATATTCTATCCAAAACTTCAGGCGGAATTTGTGACATAGCATGAAAGTACTTAGTTCGTGAGGACCTTATGTTAGCGAGATGAAATTGTGCTTCCATGACACGAAACCATGTCGGAACTGAAGATTCCGAAAAAGTTGGTGGTTTAATTTTCATTGTTGAAATGGATTCTGCCTCTCTTTGATTGTTATCCTGTCCTTGTTCGTCTGCCATCTTCGTGGTATCAAATTTTCAGCTCTAGGATCACCAATTATATAGTCGTCAGTTCTGGTTATATTATTATCAGTTATATGGTCACCACTTGATATGATATCCTATTATCTGGTATGACAACTATATAGCGACGGAGGATGAT
>JABUQX010068020.1:52500-60115 GCA_015478945.1 Trachelipus rathkii
ATAACGCGTTCATTCCTCATTTTATCAATCCTTCTCACATCTGACACGCTCCTAATATATATACTATATATATATATATATATATATATATATATATATATATATATATATATATATATATATATATATATATATATATATATATATATATATATATATATATAAATATAAAAATAGTTAAATATATATATAGCAGCATATATATATATATATATATATATATATATATATATATATATATATATATATATATCACATAAATATATAAAAATATATATATATATATATATATATATATATATATATATATATATATATATATATATATATATATATATATATTATAAAGTGGATTGATTCAAAGATTAAAAGATTTAAAAATTAAAACGAAAAAAGAATAAAATAATAATAATTTCGCAAAATAAAATAGACGATTACAATAAATTATTACTTCATTGTTCGAGTGGACAATACCGAATGAAATTAATTTGAACAAACTGTTGCTTAAATAATAAAAGGTAACAGTAAGTTAATTGATTTATTTATAAATATTAAAGCGATAGTATGTTTATATATGATAATAAAAAAAGGAACTTGAACTGTTAAAATATTAATATACACACAAAAAAATTAAATAGCGTTAAACAATAAAACATTTAAAATGTTGCACTCATAAAGATCTAGAGAAAGAGGATGGCGTCCCTCTAGAAGTAATTTATATTTAAAAAAAAAATAAAAAAATAAAAATATAAAATACTTTTTTATGTTTACTTTTATATATAATAATCGTACTAAACAAACTTTCTCAAAGTGTATTTAAAATTCTCGTTTTTTGGTACTCACATAGTATATATATATAAATATTATATTATAATTAATATTATTATATATATATATATATATATATATGTTATAATAGCAGTATATATATTTTTATATATAATATAATCTATATACCGCTCGAAGCATATGCATGTAACTATAACATAACAGTTACAGGAAATGCTATAAATTTTTGATTTATAACATCCTTTAAATATGCTGAAATTATTTTTTTGTATTTTACTTAATATTTATTATAACACCTTAGATATTAGTATAATTTAGGTTGGCATGTCGCTCCATCCTTCCTAATATTGTGCAGTATAGCGGCAAGTTCAATTATTGTTTTTTTTATTATGCTCAGTAGAAAATGGTAGAATTTTTTTTTTTTAAATTGTCCTTTTTTAAGTTCGAGCAGAGGGAGGGACAGAGGGGGGCCCCGTGTTCAGGTAGACCCGTAAACCGACCTAGTGTCATATTTGGGTAAATGTTTATATATTTTTGTTAAAAATGACCCTAATTTGATTTTTTTTTCATTTAGGTGAGCTCCTTCCGTTTTATCAAAAAATTGATTATTTATCATACAGATTTTCCAACATTTTTAACATTTAAAATTTTTCAAAGCGTTAATTATATATTTTTTTTATTCATGGATAAAAATGTCTTCTTTTAAATAAATTGTTATTGTTTTTTTCTAGATGTTTTGTTTTTTTTGTTATCAGTGATGTTCTTTCGGGAGGCGCTATAGTTAAGAATAGCAGAACATATGAATTCTAATAAATTATATTATTATAGAAATTAAAATTTAATATGCTCATTCGATAAAATAAAAGCAAATATTTTAAGAAATAATGAGAAATAACTGTCCTCAACTATCATGATGAAACACAAATTCAATGATAGTATGAAGTTTAAACGTGAGTTTGGACGGGAAAATTATATGTTAGAGTCGATGATACAGCAAAATGCATAACATTACATATTTGTTACTTACTTTTATCTTTGCAGAATAACAATTTTGGAAGTTAATTGAATTTTTTTTTCATTATAATTCGTAAGAAATAGGGTGAAATAGCCAATTAAAATTACAAAATTCCTAAAAAAGTAGGTGCAGCGCCTTATATTCCAATGGCCACGCTTGGCGCTGCCCAAGGGTTGGCCCGATTCTAAGGGCGAGGAATTTAACGAGTTTGGCATGGATTCATATGGAGAAATGTTTGTTCCATTTTTCATGACGTTGATATATACGAGTTGAATTATCTACGAGCGTTAGGAAGATTAAGTCGTTTAAACATTGGGAGATTTATTTTCCTATTAATTTTATCATTGTAGTATTAGGTTTATAGAGCTGTCGTGAAAATAATATGAGTTGGATGCGTAGGCGCTTGTTACTGCTTTATTCCCATGTGCGTATGGGGACACTACATATTGATTCTACAAAGCAAATTTCTCCCCCAGGTCGTATGAATGAATATTTCGGCGCAGTATTGACCTTGAACATATATTACATAAACATGGAATTGATCATTTTTGGATTAATTTCTTACATCAGATCAAAAGATAGATGCTGATGATATTCAATTTGAATGCATTTCTTGGATAAGCCTCCAACTTTGTTGTTCATCATGCAAGATTGTGCTACCAAGGTGTTCCAATCAAGAAGTCGAGGTATCTATCGCTTCTTACGATCCCAGTCAATGTATAGTTACAGTATTCGCTGAGTAAGATATCGTTGCTTTGGGTGAGATAATCATTGCTCTATAATTTTTCTAATGGATGATCAACACTTACAGTCGATTTGAATTAGTCATGGTGGGTGCTATACATTTTTAAACGTAACGATTGGTTTTCATAAAGATTTTGTAGTGCGCAATAAATTTAGGTAGTTGATTAAATGGCATATGGAGTATTCCTTTGGTGTGTTTAAAAGATAAGTGCTGTTTAATTTCTCAGACTCTATGATTGTGATTTCATGGATACAGTGTGGTAAAGTTACGCCTTATTATAAAGTAATGAGGCTATTAGTTTGATGGCACGTAGACTTTCTCTATTTGGCATTTATTGTGACAATCTGTGTTCATGCATTCAGTGTAATATGAATTAATCTCCGTTATTTCACGTTGTTTCGTGTCGCTCCAAGGGTTTATATATATATATATACATATATAATAATAATAATATAATTAAATTATATAATATAATAATATATATTATTATAATAATTATTATATATATTATATTATTTATATTATTATATTTATTATATACTATATATATTACATAATATATATATATATGGATACAATTGACCAATAAACCAACTGATTGATGACATTGAATTACTTCTGATTGAATATAGGCAATAAAAAATTCCCTTTGTCGTGATATAGCTGAGTTCTCAATCATTGCTAGCGCAGTTAGAATCCAGAAGGTATGCGAGAGCAGTGATATAACGTTCGACAAAATGGTAACATTTAATAGAATACGTTGGAGCTCTTTACGATTTTTTTTCAAATGGGTTCACAGGAAACGACCAGAGCAGCGACAAGGCTCGAATAAGTAGATCACAACGTAGAAATATTTTAATTCTGTTTCCTGAAGTATCCCAGACGAAAGTTGTCATTGCTATCCAGCTGTCGACATAACCAAAGCAATCCACTGAACTGGTTTTAATTTTCTACCTAGAATATAGAAAGCAAACATAAGCAGGTTGTGAAGGTCTTCATCTGATAGAGTTACTGATGAAAGTAGCAGTATCTTAAATTTGATAGCGGGAGACATGCGATGTGAATTCTGACTATAAATTAAAAATAAAGGACAGAAAATTTTCAGGGTATCCAGTTTTTGGTTCCAAATTTTAGTTTGATAGTAGAACAATAAATTGCTGGCACAGATGACCAGACTGTATAACAAAGGTAGAGTGACCAGAAATTTGCACCAGTACTGCAGAAAACAACTGCTGTAGAGTGCAATGAGAATTTTATCATGCTGGTCTGGTGTGAGTTCTTCTGCAGTAATTATACTTCAGGTACTGGCATGAATTTTTGTGAATGTGATCAGAGGTGAAGAACCAAATATTTGGATAGAGTGTTTGTGTTATCCGTACGGTGTTCTTAGTACTTCTGGTTACTGGAGATTAAAGTATAGTTGTTTAAGTACAAGTACGTCTTGTTACAGAGGGTTGCACTCCGATTTTTGGAATAATCACAGGATATCTCTAAAAAAATAATAATAAAGAAGTGGTGAGGAAAACGGGGGAATAAATCATTCCCTCTTTAGGGAAAAGAAGTTACAGAATTTATGTTTTAAAAATCGCAATAAATTTTGTGTATAAAAAAAAAAACTAAATTATTTTATTTTTTAAATTCAAGGATATACTCCAAAAAAAAATTAATGAAGATAGTGAAAGCGAAAATCGGCAGTCTCTTTGGGAAAAAAGTCAGCCTCTTAAAGTTAAAATTTTCCCATAGATTTCTTATAATAAATTAGTGGCCTCGTGTGCTGCGTTTTTAGGCATCTAGTTCAAGTATCGATAAGCTTTGTTAATTACTACATAGGTTTTTCTTTGTATACTAACAAACTTTCATAACTGCTAGAGGGCCTGAAATAAGACTAACCTGGATGGATCAAAAAAAGCATTGATTTTTACAACTTGAGAGGCTGTACTTTTTTTCCTAAAGAGCGCAGATTTTTTGTATTATTTCATTAATCTATTTTTTTTAAGAGTAATACTACTCAAATTTTCCTAAATGGGGTGAAAAAAAAAAGTTAAACTTCTTTAAAAATATTACCAATTTTTAATAAAAAGATACAATATTTAACTAATAAATGGAATCAGTGTAATTAATGAACCAAAGTATCCAAGCATCGTATCTTTAAAGCAATATATATATTATATAGTTATTATATATAATTTAATATTATATTTTTCTTTATATATATATATATTATATATGTATATATTTATTTTATTTATTTATTTCTTATTTATTTTTTATTATTGTATTGTTTTTTATATATTTTATTTTTTTTTAGTATGGATTGGATTGTGACTTCCGCATTTGCATATATCGTATTTTTAATTTGACTCTCTTTTTTTGCAGAAACCCCAATTTATTGCATCGCACCAATTTGTAGCGATCTTCAGGTACCCTTCAACGACATCGCATGCCGTTTTTTGTGATGAGGATATATATTATACTATATTATTATTATATAATTAGATAATTAATATTATATTAAATAATAATTATATAGATATATATATATTATGGTGTTTTTTTGATTTTGATATAAAATATAGACTGATTAAATATTTATAGTATATCATAGATAGTATATAATTTTCCATATTAATTATTTTAAAATCTTGTTTTTGTTTTTGTCTTTTTTTAATTTTCTGTTTGGTTATTATGTTGTAATGAAAGGATGGTTTTGGTTTTTAAATTGGTCTGGAGCGTAGGGAATAGGCAGAAAAATGTATTTTTGAAGTCAAATTATATATAGAATTTGGAGTACTAGGAATTTGTTCAGATTAAGAGCATAATTTTGAAGAACTTTGGGGATAGGTGGAGGTTGGGGAGTAGAGTGTGTGGGATGCAAGCGAGATGGGTCTCTTCCGCATCTGGAAACTAAATTCATTTAAAGGGCAAAACTCGTAATATATAGATTATATATATATGTATATATATATAATTTATATATATATATTTTATATTTTATATTATTTATATATTATAAATTGTTAGATCTATCTTGCTGACATACGCATCGCCGGGGATGTGATGTAATCCGCACTCCGGAACCCGCATCCGCCGATGTAAAAATTGAATCGCAGTCCAAGGCTTTTAATTATCCAATCTCAAAATTTAAAATATTCCCATAAGTATATTATATATTTAATATATTACTATTATATATATTTATAATATATTTATATATATTGTTTTATTATTATTATATTATATCCAAATTCCCCATATATAACATTATCAATTATCATATATTTATATATACTTTATTATATTTTATTATTTTATTAATATTATTACTTATCTTTATTTATAATATACGTTTACTGTTGTAGTCTGTGGAAACGTTAACTTCGCTATCCGCATTTGCATTCCGGTAAGCTGTATTTTTTTAACTATCGCATTGTCATCCGTCTGATAGTGAATTCACTATCTGCTACAATCTTATAAAAGACGGAATAGCAGGCCATTTTTTTTCTCTGTTTTTGATATTATTTATTATTATTTTTCTTATTATATTTTGTATTATTTATGTTATTATTTTCTATTCTTATTATTTATGTTTCCAGACTAATAAATTGAATAATGAAAAGCAAGAATATTGATTAGGGACAATATTAATAAATAGAGCCGTCCGTGTCTATTTTGCGGGATTTTGCAAACGAGATTAAAGCGCCATCTTGAAACAAAACATAAAAATGAACCTGACATTGTGGCTGCTTTAAAACTTCCACAAGAAGAAAGAAAATGTATCTTCTCTTTATTGAAAAAGAAAGGGATTATTAAGGCCAATGAAAAAAGCCTAAAAGATACTGGGAAATTGCAATACATGGAAAGGTTTAGTAAAGAAGGTTCCTACGTGAAATGCATCGAATGTACTGGAATCTATCAGAAAAGATTATTTTATAAACATCGTTGTAAAGAACCTGAATTCAGTACAAAGACATCATCAATGCCACCATTCATTGATATTCCTTCTACAACCTCACAAAATATTTAATCGAACTCTGATGATAAAATTAATAAAGTAATAAAATTACGATTTCTTTTTATTACCCATTTTTCAACTTTACTTACAGAAATTATGGTATAAATTGCCTTGTCTATAATTTATCTGTTCAGATGTTTGTTTTGTTGCCTTCTCTTTTTGATCGCTTAATGATCGTTATTTCATCGGATATGATTGCTTTTTGATCGCAAGAGGATTTGTAAAAATAAATAATGATTGTCTTGGCAATCAGGGAAATTTGCATTGAAAATGAAAAAAATGGTTTGCTTGGGATACCGTACGAGATATGATTTAAATTTAGAAAAAATTGGGATTCACACAAATTTTGGAAAAAAAATTGCTTTTGGAATAAGAAAAAGATATGATGTTTGTTTTAAAATGAAGTATAATTATGTTATTCATTTTCAGAATGATGCCAAGAAGAAGAATCTAGCACCAGATAGAGAAATATTCAGCAGCAAGTTTGCAGCAAGTTTGCAGCAAGTTTGCAGAGCATATAAAGACAAGAGGGTTGTCAAAGTAATCCAAAAATGGATAAAAATTAATGGAGTTTGTTGAACCACCGTGTGCATTGTCGATAGATAATATAGAAAAGATGGACGATTAATACAATATGTATATGGTTTGGTGGTTCAAATGTGATTTCAGACGACTGGAGTATTTTCGTAAGTCTAGAACAATAAAATAAATGGTATAAACCTGAACTAAGCCAATTGGAAAAAAGTGGGTTGTGCACGATATTGTGGAGCGGTTGGAACAAATGGGAATTTAATACAGTTCTGCAAATAATATGATAGGTTCGATTTAAGGCTGACTTTACGAGATACTTTACAAACGTTTTTAAAGGAGTCATTAAGGTGTGGGAAAATAGAAGATAAACTAGTGATCTTAGAAGTAGTTTGTGAATATGAAACTCATTGTAGATGTGTGTAACGAATTTTATGCATGGAGGAGTGATATAACGTCTAGAACTTTGCTTGGGAGGATGGGGCATACACAAATGGGAAAGACAAAACAAGGCGGTAAGCGGCGT
>JABUQX010068021.1:0-16477 GCA_015478945.1 Trachelipus rathkii
ATTTTCTCTTTTAAGTCTTTCTTATGCTTTATTTTAATTATATATGATTGGATTTGTAAAGTTTTTAAAGTTGCAAAAAGAAAACTCTCATTTCATTGCTTGCAATGTTGAAGGGGAGCAAATCCGTAGTGCTCGTAAAAATAATGCAGAGAGGGTACCAATTTTTGTATTGACGGGATGAAAAGAATACCAATGTATGTAATTAATATATTTGCCGTCGGTTTTCTGTATATTGAAAAGATTAAATTGTCATTAGAAGACCATTCTATCTTAGTGTCCAAAAAAGGCAACAACTTATCGTTAGGAATTTCTATAGTAAATTGTAGGTTGCTATTATATGAGTTAATAAACTTAAGAATATCCTTGAATAATAGAATATATATATATATATATATATATATATATATATATATATATATATATTATATATATATACTATATATATATATATATATATATATATATATATATATAAATATATATATATATATATAGTATAATATATAATATTATATTATATATATATATATAATATATATATATATATATTATAATTATATATAATATATATATATTATAATTAATACACGGGTTTCACACTTAAATTTTGAATTTGATTTCCCCGACTTTCCCTGACCAAATTGCAAAATTTCCCTGACCAGCGTGTTCCGTTATTTTTGGTGTTAAATTCTATTAATTATTATTGCAGCCTATTTATTCAGTTAATAATTAAAAATTAATTGAAAACTTACTTTAAAAAATTGTTCATCATTTGGATGAATTTAAAAAAAATATTTTTTTTTTTAGTTATAAAGCCTATACCTTACCCATAGCCGTCCAAGCACTCCTTTTTTTATTTTTTCAAAAGAAAACAGTTTTATTTATACAAAAAGAAAATAAATTAAAAGCTTACATTAATAGCCTAGGTGAATAGCGGTCCACTGTAATCACAAAAAGTTTCTAAATGGGGAGATTTAGATTTAACTTTTTTCTTCTCAAGCATTTTGAATTTTTGATTTTATAGCGCGCGTTTTCTTCTGTTAAAGCCTTCAGTTTTAAATCTTTCTCTGCTCTTCAAGTTTTTGATCTGTATGGATAATATTCTTTTTTCAACTTTTTTATTCTTATTCTTTTTCTTTCTGTTTTGACTCTTTGAGATGTTCTTTATATCTCCTAATGGGCAGCTTTTACATTTGTCAACATTTTTTGAGTGATAGGAAGTTTATGAATACTTTCATGAGATCTTATAGAATTGTGCACTGTTCTTTGAGAAATCAGACTATGTTCTTTCAAGATTCTCCACTAAAATTGCTTAATTCATAGAAAAACCCTCCTTCCACTGTCGCATTTCCATGCGAAAATATCAGTCCTATATTTAAATAATTTGCACAAGCTCCCCATAACATTGATTCTCAGGTGCTATAGAAGAAAAAAAAGCTCATCAAGTCTCTTAAGAAGGACAATCACCATCCAAAATATTTGAATTTTAATTCAGGGTAGAATGAGCTTCACTGCAAAGTAGAGTAATTAGTGCTTTTTCTTTCTCAAGCAACAGAAACTGTGATTCAGTATTGGTTACAATGCCTCTAAGCAATAACATAATCTTTGTTTCCCTTGTTCTGGCTGATGAAAAACTATACTAGGAACCAATGATGAGAGCCATTGGACAGGCTTGTACTTCAGAGGAAATCTTTCTAATATCTTTTCTGTCAATTTTTGATTTGAACAGTCTGGCATTCAAGTTTGTCATGAAGTCATGCAAAAAGCTTAGTTGTTGGTTGTAGCAGGCACATTTTACTGGACTTAAAAAATCTTTCCAAAAATATTAAGTACGAGACATTGTAAATCTGGTGAACAGAAATGAACCAAGGTTCAATTTTGACGTCCAACCACTGTCGTTAAAAGTTAAGTTTTTTTTTGCTTGAAGTCATTTTATAAAAATAATAATAAGTATCCTTCACCTGCACAAAAATCAAAAATCCCTTCGTCAAACTCAAAAAAAAACACCTCAAAAAAGTATAAATTCCCCTAAAAAGAAAAAGATATAAACAGATTAAGTTATAAGTCTTACAGTCTAAAACACATCCATAAACCAATCAGCTTCAATCGGAAGGATGAACTTGGAAAAACTTCTACGAACAGAATAGGAAGAATAGTGGTAATAGTGAACTAAAAATAGAAAAAAACACAGGATGAAAGTAGATTTATGGAATGTCATTCCTCGCCCATCTTTTTAATTCACTTATCAAATACATCGATATCCTTACAAAGTGGAACAGTAAAGGAAAAAAAAATATAATCAAAAATTTTGTGCATGGTCCAAGGATCATTCTTCATATGTTTGGAAATTTTAAAAATTTCCCTGACTTTTCAATGACTTTTTTGGAATTTCCCTGACTTTCAGCATATTTTAAAAACGTTTCCCTGACTTTCCTGACCAATTTTTTTTTCCCTGACCTTTCCCTGACTTTCCAGAAAATGTGAACCCTGATATATTGTATTTTTTCTTTTACTGGTATATATATATAATATATATATATAATATATATATATATATATATATATATATATATATAATTAATATATAATAATATATATATTATATTATATATATATATATAATATATATATAAATAATAATAAATATATATAATATATTTTACATGGTGCACTTCTTTCTCTTTGGCGTTCATATTCTTTACACACTCATCCTCCACGCAACATATTACTGAGCCCCATTTTTACACAACCGCTTCTAAACACATGGATAAAGTACACACCACTCTTCTTAGATAACACCTTACAGACATCCCCTACTACTCATAATCCCTGTTGTGTTGGGGAGAAAGAATTGCTCACATCGTATGTCCTGCGTGCCGTAGAAGGCGACTAAGGGACGGTGGTAAGTTGGGTTGGCTGCCCCACTAAACCATCTATCTCCTTGCCAGGATTGCTATGCAAAGCTCCTCGGAGAAGGTCGTGTCGCCGTAAAACGACCTTCTATCTTTTGGCGAAATTGTATGAATCGTATGGGCACAAAGAAATGTCCACAGAGGAATAAATGTTGAGGAGAAGAGGAGAGGAGGTGATGGATGTATTTAGAAAGGGCAAATTTAATTTGCTCACTGTGACTGAAACCAAAGAATGAAAGGAAACGGTGAAAATGAGTGGTGTAGTGTTGAAATTGTGTGTGCTGGTGTGGAAAGGAATGAGGGGAAGAGAAGGAGTTGCTTTGATGAATGACCTGTGGTACAAAGCTATGGTAGACTTTGTGTGTGTGAGTCCTAGAATTCTAATGGTTTAAATTTAAGTTTGAAAAGGTCAAGGTATGTGTGGTTGTGACGTATGGTCCATCTTGAGGGAAACGTTGAAGAGAGGTACGATTTTTTGGGATGATCTGAATGATGTTTCTGGATGGGGTGATAGTGAGCTTCAGATTGAATAGTGGTTGGGGGACCTGAAAATGGTTGGATAGGTGATCAAAAGGGATGGTTGGTATAACAGGTGGTTTCGGGGTGGCGGGAGAAAATGAGAATGGTAGGAAGGTGGATTGTGCAGTGAGGGGAGAGGTATGTGGGTAAGTAACTTTCTTTAAACACAAGAGTTGGTGTTTAAGTAGACTAGAGTAGGGAAGGAAGATAAGTGTTGAAGTGAAAAGTATAGTTGATTGAACCCATGTAGAAGGAGATGTTGAAGTATGTTTGGGTGTTAAATCAGTGAGGGGTTTAGGAATGGAATTATCGGATCATTTATGTTTTTGTCTAATGTAAAATTAAGTTAGTGGGGGCTGGATGGAAGAGGAAGGTGATACGAAAGGAAGTAAGGTAAAATTAAAGAGTGAGAAGTTAAGTGAACAAGAGAATAAGGATAAGTATGTAAGAGCGCTCGCTATTAAATCGGTTGAATGTGATCAAGTTGATACTGAACAAATCTGGGGGCAATGAAGGAAGCGCTTGTTAGTAATGCAAAAGAAGTATGGGTGTGGTAAAGTAGAGAGTAGGAATGCCAATAATGAATGGTAAAATGACGAGGTAATGCAAGCGGTTAAAGGTAAAAAGAAGCGTGTTGAATGTACTAAAAACCACTGATGGTAAAGTCTCAAAAGAAAGATGCTTTGGAATTATATTAAGGAGGAAAAAAAGAAAACTAAAAGGTGCATAGGAAGGAGAAAACAAGAGGTTAAATGAACAGTTTGGAAGGAGGATGAATGGGGACTCACAAGGGAAAATAGGAAGCTCTTTGCTGGAAGGAAGCGTGATAAGGTTAAGAACGAAGAATAAGGGGAATCCGCTTAGAATAATGAATAGGGATGGTGCTTTTGTAACTGATGAAATGGATGCGAGGGGAGTGTGGAAAGAACATTCGAAAATCTCTGCACAATATTAACAGAATGAAGAGGTGATAGTGGAATGTATGTGGGTTTGGGTGCAAGAAGGAATAGTATTTTGGGGATGAGGGTTATTAGTAAGGAGGAGGTAATGGGTAGAGTGAGAAAGTTGAAGAATGGTAAATCTGCAGGTATAGAATGAAATTACTGGTGAAAATGATAAGAACGGAGGCGAGATGGCGATTGATTTGATTTGGAAGTTGTGTAATAAAGCGTTTTAGAGGAGGGTAATAGTTCCAAGGGATTGGAGGAGAGCGGTAATGTACCCTTATATAATGGGGGGGGGTAAGGGAGAAAAAGGGGAACTGTAGAAATTATAGGGGAATAGATTTTATTGTGTGTTGTAGGGAAGGTATATAATGGTATTTTGGTCGAAAGAGTGCGTCGGATTGACTGAAAGACTGATTGGTGAAGAACAAGGGTGCGTTTAGGAGTGTAGAGGATGTGTGGTCAAATCTTTACATTGAAAACAAATGATGGAGAAAATGAGGAAGAAGAAGAATAAATTGTATTTAGGTTTTAGGATTTGCAACAGGCGTATGATAGAGTTAATAGGGAAGCTTTATGGAGGTGTTTAGTGAATATATGAGTGTGGGTGGTAGGCTCGCTCAAAATGGAATCAAAGTAATGTATGACGATAGTGAAGCGTGTGTAAGAAATAAATGGTGTCAAATGGTGATTGGTTTAGGATTAATAGCGGAGTAAAACAGGGTTGTGTTATGTTCCTTGGTTATTCAATTTTGTATATGAATGGGGTTATGAAAGAAAATTCCGAGGTGGGGATGGCAGGAAATGGTGTTAGAATGAATGAGAAAAATGGAGATGTGTGGAGGGTGCCCTCCTATTATATGCGGATGATTTGGTTCTGTGTGGCGATCTGAGAGAGTTTGAGATGGTTGGTAGAGAGATTTGGCAGGGTGTGTAAAAGGCAGAGCCTGAAAGTAAACGTTGATAAGAGTAAGGTTATGGTTGTGTAGTGGATTACAGTCCTCAGTGTGGGTTATTGTTAGATTGGTGAGGAGCTGAACAAGTGTCTGAGTTTAAATATTTAGGTATGTGTTGGATGAGAAGGGAACGGATGAATGAGAGTGTAGTAAGGAAAGTTGTGAATGGCAGGAAGGTTGCTGGTGGCATTAAATCGTTGGTGGAATGTAAAGGGACTAAGTCTTGAAGTGCGCTAAGGGTCTTACATGAGGGTTGTTGTTACCTGTGTTATTGTATAGTAGTGCGACTATGGTCTGGAAAATAAGAAGTATAGATCTACTAAAGTTCAATGTGTTCAGGATGGACAATCTTAGGGGCATGCTAAGGTGTGAGAGAATTGATAAAATGAGGAATGAACGTAATTGAGAGTTTGTGGTGTAAAAAAGGGGTAAATAAGAGAATAAAATGAAAGTAATGTTGAGATGGTTGGTCATGTGGAAAGGATGAATGATAGTCGGTTGGTTAGCGGATGTAATAGTGGCGATGTGTTGGAACACGACCGGCTTGGGAAGACCGAAGAAAAAGTGGATTTGAGTCGTGAACGAAATGTCTGAAGGAGAAGAATATGTGAGTTTGGCAGAGTAGAGAATTAAAGTTGCTACTGGGAGTGAAGGGGGTGGTTTTGTATGGGGGCATGGTTGTGCCCACCTGGGCAAGGGATGAACCCTTACATTGACGATTTTACCATAGTGAGGGTCTCCGTCGCGATCCCAATGAAGCTCTAGGGTGGCTTTTCTGTCTGTGACGAGTTCTCTCTAATTAATGGTACAGAGGTGGCGGTAATTCTGGGCTTTGTTTTTTATCGTACTGACTCTTTTGGTCTAATTCATTACTCTATTATAACCTATATCTGCTTTTTTATCTTTTTTTTATATTGTTTTTTTCCTCTATGATGCTATGTACACGTCACCTTTATCCTATTTTACCCTAGTCTTTGTGAATGAAAAGAGGTAGAATAAATTGAAAATGAAATAATATATTTAAGATATATATATTGATTATTTTTTAATTTGATTGTCTTTATTTTTTTCGTAACGATATTATTTTTTATTTTATATATTCTATATATATATATTTTTTTATTATATTTTAATTATATATATATATTATTTATATTTTATTTTTATATTTTTTATTTTTTTATTATTTATTATTATTTATAGTTATTATATAATAATTTATATTATTATTAATATAATATATTAATTTTATTCGAAATTTATTAATACGGGTCATAACTTAACGTATACTCCTAACTCTCATTCATGTCTTTTTGTTGTTTACTATTTTTCCTAAGTAACAGAGAATAATATATAATTTAACGGCAAGGCTATAAGGGAAATTGCATACCTTACAGAATAAAGGTTATAAATTCCTTACGTTTGGTGAGTACAATATTTTAACTCCAGATTATTTCCAGCCAAGTTTGACATAAAACGACTAGTGAACAAACTCGAGCATAATTATTTCTTACTTCACGTTACTTACGTTATTAAGCAAAAATGCAAAAACGAAAAAGGGCTTAAGTGGAAGAGAGAGAGAGAGAGATGAGAGTAGATATTAAGTAAGAGATGAGAGAGATGTAAGTATAGTAGTAGAGATGAAGAAGTGATAGAGTTAGAGAGAGTTATATACGATAAGTAAGTAGAGTTTCAGATATGACTTTATTGATGGAGTATATGAAGAGGAGGGATTATGATTTCATTTTGACTGTAATAAGGTGGATAGCTAGCCTTATTTTATATATATCTATATTTTTTATTCTCTAGAAAATAACTGACTTTGTTTTCATTATTAAACGTATAAGTACAAGTTATATAATATTTATTAGCATTGATGACTGGTCCGTGTATAGACGAGTTGGTAGAGGGAGAGAGGAGAGAGCGAGTAAGTAAAAAAAGTTAGCGGAGTCGCAGCGATATAAACCAAATCCAAAAAGGACAAACACAATTATAAAAGTAGAAAATAATATTCCTTTTATAAAAATACCTTATTTAATATAAGTAGTCATGTATATATAGATATATTATTTATAATAATATATATATATATTAGATATATAATAATAATTATAGGTTATATATATATATATATTATATATATAGTATCTATAACATTATAATAAAATGTAGTCATAGATAAGATTATATTTATTATATATAAAAGTATAATATATATAATATATAATAGATATATATATATATATAGTATATACATATATATATAGTATTATTATTTATAGATATAGGAAAGATAAGATGTACTAATTTGTACTATATATATATATATATATTATATAGTATATATTATAATGTAATAATGATAAGGATAGTAGATGATGATTATGAATAGTATAGAGAGTAAGAGAGAGTGATAGAGAATAGAGAAGAGTATATAAGTATATGTAGAGATAGGAGAAGAGAGAGAGAGAGAGATGGAGAAGAGAGAGTAAGTAGAGAGAGATAGAGAGAGGAGAGAGAGAGATAGATAGAGTAAAGATGAGAGAGAGAGAGTAAGTAGAGTAGTTAGTATAATATCATGAAGAGAGGATGAAATGAAGAAATGAGATATATTAGAAGTAAGAGGAATATAGGGAAAGAGAAATAGAGAAAAGTATATAGAGATAAGTAGTATAGCAAAGAGTTAGAGAGTAGAGATTTATGATGATTGTAGAGTTGAGGTCTAGATCCTTGTATGAGTGTAGATCGAGATATTCCCGTATGAGAAGTAGCAGGAGAGAGGAAAGTAGACTATTTTTTTATATTTGTTAAATATTATTCACAACATTCTTTCGACTGTCTCTTCGAGATATCCTTTTTGTCAATCGTTCTCTTGTTACATCCAATTTTTTTTATTTTTCCTCTCCAGTAGCCCTCGATAGCAATAACATTAAATCTTACTTCTTCCACTTTATATTTTGCACTCAAGTGTCCATTTTGACCTTCTCTCTAATTTTTTTCCTAGCGTATACATTACACAGTTGGCATCCTCATTTATTGTTCTTTTGCTATTTTTTTATAACTTTTCTCTCTATATATTCACTTTTGGAAAGGACCATTGGCATTCTTTATCACTTATGTAATCATCATTTTTTATTACACGTTGACTTAAATTTTCTGTTACACGCACTTAATCTTAATATTTATCTCATACCGTATGACTCCCGCGCTTATTATTTTTCTTCGAGAGGCCTCGTGGTGTGTCTTATGCCTGTATACAGTTCATCGACTTTACGTGATACTTATAAGTAGTATATTTCATGTTTATTTGTTGATTGTTTCTTGACAATTATATCTTCTTCTTCTTACTACTCTTAATTCATTCTTCATTCATTATTCTCTTGCACTTGCTTTTCATATTCTTGATTATTATTTTTCTTATTAATTCTTTTTTTCACATGAAAACTGATTAGGAACATTCCTTATTGTTTTTAGTTTTTCTTTTCTATTCTTTTCTTTTCTATTCTCTTTGAATCTTAATGGTATACCTACGATCGTTTTTTATTTTTATCGCATTTAGTTCACTTTCTTCTTTTAATATTTTAATTATTACTGCTTTTAGTATTTTTCTTTATTATTATTTTTTTTACTTCAAATTTTAATTATTCCAATTTTCATTATTATTTTTACTTTGGTCTTATACTATATATACATTATATCTCCTTTCTTTTTCTATTTATTAATATATACTTTTTTTTTTGCTTATATAATCTTTTCTTATGTATTATTATTGGAGAATTATATTTCACATAACGACGTGTTGATGGTTTCTCAGTTCTTCTCTCTATACAAGTTTCTTCTCACTCGACTTAAGTTTCGTAGTTTTATATACTCTTATATAGCGGGATGAATCAATAATTAAGATGTTTTTTGTGTTTCATTTAGGTGGTCTTTATTGTATTCTTAGTCTTCATGACTTATTTTAATTTCATTTTTCATTTTTTCTTGCATTCACGTATTTAGTTCATTGATTACTTTTCTTTCCAAGGCATTACTTCTCCTCTAGTATATTATGTCTCTATTTTAAGTATATCCTTTCCATTCTTAATTAAATTATAATTTTTTTTTTACTTGTATTTTGTTTTTATCCGAGTTTTAGTATTTCTTATTTCTTGCGTATGTGATTGTAAATATTCTCATATATTATATTCAATTTTTTTTTTGTTATCTTTTAATTATAGTATTTATTCTGTACAATTTATATTTATTATTTCATTATACTCTCTCATATTTATTTAATTCTAATTAATGTGCTTTTTTTATTATTTTACATTTTTTATTTTTTTTATTTTTATCCTTTGACCCTTTTTTATAACTACATCTATTTCATTTTTTTATTATTTTTCTATTTTTATATATTATTAATTAAAATTATTATTTTATTATTTTCATAATTATTATTTAATTATTATTCTTAATTATTATTAATTACTCTAAATATACATCTATATAATAACTGATAATAATTTTATTATTTTATTATTCTTATTGATTAATTTTTTGATATTACTTCTAGTGATTCTTAAATAATTATTATTCCTTGTATAATCAATATTATTTAATTACTTTTAAGTGTTTAAAATTAATTTAATAAGCCTATTTGCTATCATATTTAATTCAATTCTCAAATACATAAATAATTATATATTTTTACACTATTATTATTATATTTAAGTTATAATAGTAAGTAATGAATGATATGTAATATATCTCTCTAAATAACTAAACATTATGTTCATTATTATATATAGTTGTATCTCAAGAATTGTAGATTTTTTTGTGTTAAATCCCATATTGATGTCTCTGATGTAGTTTGTTTTTTAATTATTATAATTTTTATTATAATTATTATTATTATTATTATTATTATTTTATTATTTATTATTATTCATTATTACTTTCATTATTATTTGATTGCTCAAATTTTAACTCCACAAATCGGGTGATTTTAAAGCAGTGATGGGCAACATTGTTTTATCAGTGAGTCAATAATTATTATTATTATTATTATTATTATTATAAAACAATTCATTAGTAATATTTTCATTTTTCTTTCTCATATTATGATTGTTATTAATTAGCAATATACATTAAATGAGAAAGCTAGAATTATATCATTGTTAGTTATATTATTATTATATTTTAATACTATATATTTATGAATTATAAACTCCCATTATTTTTTTACTCATCAAGAGTAAATATTAAGCTTTATTAATCATTCTTATTAAATATTATTTTTATTAAAAATTCATTATTTTACAATATTCTTATTAATAAATTATATTATATCTCTCATCGTGTAATATATTAATAATTTATCATTATTCCATTGATTCTCTTGTATAGAAAATATAGATTAATTTATAAAATATTTTTAGTTTTTATTAATTATTATAACTATATTATATATTTCAAATCATTTATTTTAATTTGATTATGTATATATTTATTATTCATTTAATTATTATATATTTTATTAATTAGAGCAATACTTATTATTCTGATTATTATTCTAATTATTATTATTATTATTTCTATTATTATTATTTTATTATTATATTATTTTTATTATTAATTATTATTATTATTATAACTCTCAGTATTATCAATTATTATCATACTCAAACATCTATATATATTACTTTAATTATTAATTATTAATTATTATATTATTATTAATCTTTTCAGTCATAATTGTATATTATCATCCTACATAATTTAATAAAAATAAAAGCAAATTTTTATATTTATCAATTTTATACTTTATTTAATCTCGATGCTAGTATATAAACTTTCATTATTTCTCACTTTAATGTATTCTTTATTTGAATTTTACCCTTGATAACGCATATTATCCTATTGGTTATTCCACTTGACTAATTAATGTGACTTCTCTGCTTATGTAAGATAAAAACATACTTTTTTATATTGTTTTTTTATCTTTCTTATTCAATTCATTACATTATTTTCATTACTTATTACTAATTCCCCATTATTAATATTAAAATTTTTGAGTTGATCTATTATTATTATTATATTAATTTCTATGTCACTTATATTGACTGTTACAATATATTTCTAAAATATCAATCACTCTATATTTATATCTTCAATGTATTTTATCGAATTTGTCTTTATTTTATTGATATTGGTCCTAATTATTTTTAATAGTATTCACATTTTACTTTTTCTCTTTTTTTAAATTTTAAATTTTCTTTTTATTAAACTGTAAATTTATTTTTTATTCTTTTTCTTCCTTTGTGATTTTATTTTAATATTCTACGTTCTTGAACCCATTTTGTTCACTAGCCCTCATTTTGTTCTTTGTCTTTTATTTATTTATTTTCATATTTTATTTGCTTTATTTTTTGCTAATTTTGGTATTTATTGTACCTTTTCAATTTGCGATTACTTCGTATTTAATATTTACTTAAATTTAATTAAGAATTAATTATTTTGGAGGCTATAGGGAAAATTTGTGTGAGATTAAGTAGGCTTTTAGAATTGTAACATAAAGTTTCTGTACCCTACCTACACACCTTCTAAAAAACATATATCAACTACAAAACACAAACTGACAAATTTACATTGATCCTGTCAATCCTGTTAAATAGCCGACTTTTCCTCTCTCAACATAACAATACAAAACTTAATAAAATAATCTCTAAAAACACATCAAAAAATCCATCCCACACGGATACCGCAAACAATTCAACTTCTTACCTGAAATAGAAACAGTAATAAAACAAAGAAACTCCCTACACTCAAAATAAATAACCAAATCAAGAACAACTAAACCGAATCCCAGATCTCAACAATAGATAAATAATCTAATCAACATAAATAAGAATTGCCAACAATACATACACCCAAACACTAAACTATAAGGCCAATACAACAGAAATATTACATACTTCACACACTAAACCCCCTCCTACTCCGAAGCTATCTGTAAATAAAACAATAAAATCCCCAGTCCAAAAATTCAATGCAATATTACTATGTCACACAATTCAAAAATCAACCATAAATCCGCAATCCCCACCAATAGACAATTAAACGCCTTAATTAATAAGATAAAAACCAACCAGTAAGAGCCTCCCCCCCCCCACATTCACTCCCCTAGAAGTATTAAACACCAACAAAAAATTTAAACACTCACAAGAAGAGGGGCCTGACCAAATGATCAATATTCATCTCAAACATTTAGGAATGAGAGCTATCGCAGCACTAACTCAAATATTTAACGATGCATGGCGAGCTAACTTTCTTCCACCACTCTGGAAACACGGACATATAATTCCTATACTAAAGCCAAACAAACCACCTAACAACCCAACCTCGTATAGACCAATATCATTGCTCTCTACACTATACAAAGGATTTGAAAAAGTAATGCTAATTAGAATTTCACCCTTTATTCCTCTAACAAACTTCCAACATGTATGTTAGACAAAAATAGTTCCACCACGACGTCCTAACGATAAACAACATATTCCGATTGGGGTAAGCAACAGTCGCCCCTGTCTGCGCCTCTCCGGGAGCAACAGACTAATATTAACAAGGCATTCGATAGTGCCCCATCACATTTTAATAGACAAAGTACAAACACAGATATAACCATCAAAGATAAAAAATAATAGCAAATTTTCGATATAGCCGTACAGGTAGTCAGTCATACAAGGACGCCACTCCTCCCGTACATGCCGGAAATTATAAACAGAGCCTATAGGGAGCCATTCCGTTACACCAACACATTTTAACGTAGTGATTTATGCAATAAGACCAATCCCATTAGCTGTAAAAATGGAGCTGAACGAAGCACGATGCGCGAGAATGGTGGATGGGTAGATTAAAGTACAGCAAACAAAGAACTGACAATTTAGCATACTAAACAGTCAATTAAACAACAAGAAGAGGTATTTTAACGACACGGACGGAGGCGTAAATCTGGGCTATGTAGCGAGAGCAGAAAGAGAAGGAAGAAGGCAACCAGAAGGATCTGAGGCAAACAAACTCCCTTCATACAAAGATGTAAACTCATATCAAGATGGTGCTGATGATCAGGATAATCAGGGCAATACTCGTAGGTGACAATATGTGGTAGAGCTTCGAGAATAATCTACTCAATTAACCCACCGAAAAATATAACATAAAAAACCCCACATCGTATAGTATATATTAAAAATAAAAAGGTATATACAGAAGATAAAATCAACTAACAAAATGGTATCATAATGGAAGATAGATACTTAATAATCTAGTGTATAATTAAATCACAAACTCTATACTATATATATATAATAGATTAATAAATACTCTCTATATATAAGTTATTATATTATGTAATCAGCAGGTAACATGCTCAACCCAAACAAATAATAACGCAAAGATACTTAAGTGAACCTTATGCCATAAGAATGCTAATACAATAATACAACCAATAACTAGGACAACTCAAACCAAGTAAGGTAGACATATACCACTCATTTTCTCTGAATGTTTACTTTGTCGATACACCCCACTCACTTGAACTGACATGAAGAAACACAGGTTGATCTCGAATAACCAACAAAACAAAAAAGCAATCCTAAATTAGATATTTGGCTAGCATCAACTACATAGGTCGGACCCACAGACTTCCCGATAACAAGGACATAGGTGTCAAAGCTCTAACAGAAAAATCTCTCAAATGAGCACATCCAGAGACTATGTCTGCGCGCTTCTATGTATTAAGACGGTGTTCTGTTGTTTTGATCGTTTTTGTATTGTAGTTAGAATATGTGGATAATATATTTTAGACAATGAAGGGATTAAAGGACGCAGTAGTATTATTATACGGTGTAAAGGGAATTGGCTGGATGTTCAGAGTGAAGACGGACAGCATCACTGTTTTATGTAACGAATCTTAAAGCACTAGTTATAATTACTGGAAGATATTAATTACAGGTGACATGCGCCGTCATAAGTACTTGATGTTGGTGTTTGTAGATTTAATTTACAAGAGGATCTATAGCTCTTTTATCTTAATTGATTGGTGAGGACGATACGAGTAAATAGCACTGAATTGCGCTCAAATATGTGTGGGGGGTGATGGCCACCCGTGATGAACATAAAAGTATGCAAATTAAATCAATGGTTGGAATTAGTTAGCACGCCGCAAAACATGCACTCGCTAACTTATTCTTCAAACTCGCGCTGCCAGCGACTGTCTACTGGACAAATGACTATATGCGGGTCTCCCGCACCCCCAGAGCGCGAGCTAAGCGCTCCTCAATGTCCGCCTACATGGATAATGTATGCTAATTGCAATGACGTGACAAACTGGGGGCCATAGTCAATAGTTAAGAAGAGTACGCCCAAATATATATACAGACCTATAAACCTGTCAGCGCCGTACGTATATAGACGTACATCTTACCATTCACTTAATACAGTCTCATAAACTCTCTCAGAACCTTAAGTATGTAATACTTCACGGTACGGATAAGTTACATTAAAGAAATAGAGTAATTAATTAAAAATAAACTGTAGAAACTCTAATACTCTAGTTATTCGATAAGACCATCCTACACCCCTCAATCCTGAGGAATATAATATAGATAAATGAGAAAAATGATAAATATATAGATTAAATATAATATATAATATATAATAATAATTCTTGTATAGCGTAATATTCTGTATAGATGAGTTGAATTAGAGAAGAATTATGGATAATGGAGAGATTGGTACAGTTATATAAGTGATTGATTTAAATTAAGGATTGGTGTTGTATGAAAGTAAAACATATAGATAATTAGTAGTAAAGTGATATTAACAATGGTTATGTTGAGTGAGGTTTATAGTACTACTCTAGTGTGAGTATATATGTTAGATTTAGGTGATGCACTGGAACAAGTGTCTGAGATATTTAAATATTACTAGTGAATATATGTCGTTGGTAATAATGAGATAAGGGATGGATTGAATGCAAGAGTGTGATAGTAGGAATAAGTTTGATGTAAATGGCTATAGAGTAAAGGTGCTGGTTAGCTAAATATTTAAATCGATTGTTTTGAGAATGTTAAAAGGACTAAGTCTGTTGAGTGCATGACTCATTAGTATGGACTATACTTGCATGAGAGGTAGATAATGTTGATTATCTCTAGTGATATAATTAGATAGTTAGTGAGACATGGGTCTGCGAATAGAAATTATAGATTCTAAAGTTCATATGTATTACATTGAAGAGAACAAATATCTCATCCATGGGGCGTCCCAGCATCATAAGAGTATAGTAGTAAGAAATTGTGCGCCATAGTTAGAAATGAGGAGGCCCATATTGAACAACCGTTACAATATAACCGAGATACGTTTGAATGTGCGCGTGACTCGAAGAGAAAGAGGTAATATACCAACCTATATACGATGCAATAAATTGCAAACCTTAGTCATGTGTAGATATGATATATGTAGCATTGGTATGAAATAATATAAAATTACGTTAAAGTTTTGGCAAAAAATTGGAAATAATTTATTGGATTTAAAGTGTGATAGGTTGATACTGATTACTGGCTGGTTAAATGAACCGTTAATAAGAAAAAGTGGATATGTAAGATCAGTTAATATATAAGGAATGGTTGCCAAGGAAGAGAATAGCTGTATTTTTGGCAAGAGTAGCATGAGAAGAAGGTGACATGTATTATGGTGAGTATAATGAGCGGTATATATATTATATATGGTTCATGTTTATCTAGACGAGTCCAGCAGGTGGAAATACATAGGAAACAAGCTAATTATGAGCCAGAAACAATTTCAAAACATTCACTATAGAGTAAAAAGTTCACAATATAACAATACTATACGATATACACTCAATTTCAACACATACACTATAGAGTAAAAAGTTCACAATACAACAATACTATAAGATATACACACAATTTCAACACATACACTATAGAATAAAAGTCTTCCCAATTCAACAATACTATACGATATACACAATAAACAATACTATAGGATATACACTCACTTTCAACACATATTGTAAAGAATTCTCTAATGTTATTTGCTATTTTCATACTATTTTTATTTGAAAAATAGATAGAAAAAGAAAATT
>JABUQX010068022.1:5000-10000 GCA_015478945.1 Trachelipus rathkii
CATTAAAATGTTATTTCTACATTCTCTGAGCTTAACACTTAGCAGGCGGAGAGTGGAGAAGATTTCCCTCCAGTGATCCACAAAACTTGTGCTTCTGAGCTTGCGCCTTGCCTTAGTAACCTGTTTTCTCACTACCTATAATCTTCAACCTTTCACTCCTGCTGAAAGAATACCTTCATTCAGAATGTGCTGTCAAGCGAAGACTACCAATCAGCAATTCAACTATCTTCCTATCGCTTTAGCCTCTGGTCTTTCTAAAGTTTACGAATCTATTCTTAACACGAAGATGTAGAAACATCTTAAATCTTCTAATCTTATCTCTGATTGCCAGTATGGTTTCTGTAAGGACCATTCAACTGGTGATCTTCTTTCCTTTCTCTCTGATTCTTAATTCTCTGCTTTTCCGTATCTTCTGTGGCGTTAGATATATCGAAGGCTTTTGATAAACTCTGACACAAAACTTTAATATCTAAACTTCACACTTTCGGTATTTATCCTTCTCTTTGCAACCTATTCACTTTCGTTCCAGTCGTTATATGGCTGCTATTGTAGACAACCACCATTTATCCTTTAAATCTATCCATAATTCTGTCCCCAACTCTTCTTTTTTTTAATTTGCATCAATGATCTATCTCCTAGTGTCTCCTTTCCACTCTTAGGCTGAAAACTCCATCATTCATCATTACTCCTTCCTTTTTAAAAGACAACTCATTCAACAGCAAATAAATGATTCAAGGAGGATAACCTTGAAGCAACATACTTCTGATCTTTCTGATGCCTATAGTTGTGTTAAAGAAACATTGTTGTTTTCAATGCCTCAATAATTCAGTTTCTTTATCTATCTACTCGACGTAATCATTCACACAAATATAATATCTTCTTTGAAAACACAATTCTAACATTAATACTAATATTCTTGATATTTTCTTTTCTTGTGATCTTTATTGAAGGATCACATTATGTTCTTTCTAACAAGATTATAGGAAAGTAGGTTTTCCGAGGCGCCTTCGGAACTTCTCACCATCCCAATTGCTAGCTTTACATAAATAATAAGAAATAAAAAAATAAATATAAACAATATTTATATTATAAAACACGGAAAGGAGGTGGTGGAGAACCTCCGAAATGCAAGAGTATATCACCGTCTCGTGAATGTAGATGAAAATAATAAGGAAACAAATAAAAATTACTATTAAACTTCTTTTTCAGATTTGCAAAAAGTTTCATTCTTCGGCCTTCTATAGAGTATGAATCATATATCCTTGGTGGTTCCATACATATTGCTCTCCTTGATAAAGCGTAGTCTAGGGCTTGTCGACTCTTTAACTCTCCTACTCTAATTAACTCTCTCTCTCCAATCTTTCTAGCCATCGAACTGTTGCATCACTCTCCTACTTCTCTTGTTATTACAATTGGCGCTTTGTTTTTTTTTTTTAATTTTCGAGTCATGTACCTCCTTCTTTGAGGAGAGTTCCTACGACTCGTATTTCAGAGTCTCATTCATTCTTTGCTCAACTCTATGACCCAGACTTAACTGCTATGCTCAATCCTATATGTACTCTACTAGTAAAGTCTGGCACATGATTTCTTCCCATTTATTTAGTATATAAATATATAATTAGGATGTATTAGTTATTTGCTTTCATTTTGAGCACTTTTGAATTACTTTTTGATAAAGGAAAAAAAAAATAATGAAAAAACTGCTTTTTTTAGTTACTGTAAGACAAAAAAAAAACCATGTTGGTTTAAAATAATATGGGATTACCACTCTCTCATCTCTCTCTCTTCTCTCTCTCTCTATATATATATATAATATATAATATATATATAATCATATATAGTATATATATATATATATATATTATATATATATATATATATATATTATATATATATAATATATATACGGTATATTATATATAATTCTTCTTCTGTTTACTTGCATGAAACTTATTAAAAGGTGTTTTGCTAAACGACCCACTCACTGCCCATATCTCAGCCCAGAACTCTCTCAAACTATTTATTTATTTTTTATTTTTTGCATGTTCAACTCTAAAGTATCCTATCACCTCCCTCACCTCTCTCACCTCCCTCACCTCTCTCACCTCTCTCACTTCCCTCACCTCTCTCACTCCCTCACCTCTTAAGCTTCCTCATTTGAACCTTTTTATTTCCCAATAAATGCACTTTATCATTTTTCGCTGAAAAAAAATTCCTTTTCCATTTGAAAATGGTTATCTCTTATTTCCTTTACTTTCAATTTCTCACAAATTAAAAAGTTTTTCCCAATCAATTTATTTTCTGTTCAGTGCCTCAGTTTCTTATTCTTCTATATATATTTTTTTTATTTCTTTCCCCCAGCACTCTTTCACTCTATACATGCCAATACAATATATATATATATATATATATATATATATATAATATATATATATATATATATATATATATATATATATATATATAATATTATATAATATATATATATATATATATATTACCTTATGTACCAGTTTTCGTTTTGGCTCATTTGCGTAAGTGGGTTTGCTATTAGTAAACATATGTGGAAGAGGTGGAAGCTTTATATAATATATTGGTGACTCTGTTAGAGGTCTCATAGTATCTACTGCCACAATTTTTGATCTCAAGAAGTCTTTTTCCTGAATTCGCCACAAGGGCACTTAAGAATCTGTTATCATATATATTATATATATATTATATATATATATATATATATATATATATTATATATATATATATATATATATATATATATATATATAATCATCGTCATTATCATCATCATTATCATCATTATCATCATCAGGTAACACTTGGTTCTCCAGAACTGGGGGTTTGGTGGGCAAACATGCCCTAGAAAAACAAAAGTTGAGAAGACCATGACCTGAGTTGAAGAACAAAGCCCTCAATAATCTCCCCTCATACCCTTTAGTGCGAGACTGTGACCATGAAGTTTCATACCCCGTAGCAGTTGCCCACTATGACATCTCGTCAATGTCAGGATTTATATCCTGCGCAAAGTTCAAAATCACGACCCCTCCCTCACAAAGCCACGCCATTTACTCCTATTATGCAAAACTCTTCACACCTGTGCTAATTTCACATTCCTTTCCTTCCTACCCTCTTTTATTGACTTAATTCACCTTTCCTTGGTCTCTTAGCCGGTCGTTTCCCAACACACTCATCACTATACACCCACTTTACCAGCCGAACATCATCCTTCCTTTCTATATGAACGAACAACTTTTAATATGCTCTCAATTATTCTTTCATTTACGAATTTCGTCATACCACAATGCTCCTTAATACACTCATTCCTCATTTCGTCAATTTTTCCCTCACCTAATATAGATTATAAATCTGAACAAACTGTACTTTAGATCTAAACCTCTTATTTCACATGATAGTTTCGCTAATATGCAATATTACCGGTAGCAACAAACCATCCTACACAAACACTTAGTCCCTTTGCATTCACCGAAGTTTAAGTTGCGCCAGCCACTATCCCACCACTCGCAACTACATCATTCTACATCATCCGTTCCCTTTTCATTCAACATATAGCCTAGATATTTAAATTCAGATACTTGTTCCAGTTGCCTACAAACCGTCACGATTTTGCAATGCGAACTCTCCTCACCTAACACCATCTTGCTCTTTTCTACATTAAGGAAAGAGTAGGAGGAAAAAAAAGGAGATAACTGAAGGGTTTGGAAGGAAAATGAAAAGGGATCTACAAGGATATATATTATATATTATATATATATATATATATATATATATATATATATATATATATATATATATATATATATATATATATATATATATATATATAAATATATTTATATGTCGTAACTACTGCATTAGCCAGACTATAGGAAATAGTGAAAAGATGTAATTACTTCTTCTTCTTTATAAATAATGGCAGGAGAATATTAATTCTGACACTTGGCGCCTCCACAGTTTATTTTATTTTCAATAATTGGATAGTAATTAAATTTATTATTTAGTTTTACAGTATTGTCAATGTAATATTTTAACCTAATTGATTGTAAATTATATAGGCAAAAGTCTGGGCAAGGAGCTCGAAACTTTCCACCTTAACAAGTTCATTTCTCTTGGCAGACTCCCGATGCAATCCTTACCCTCTTTGGTAGAAGAGACGCCAAACCTGAGCACCTTTGCTCTCATTGGTTAATTTTAAAGTTTGAATAAGCATAAGAATATTCTGTTTACATATACATATGATAGTAATGGTCATTTGAGAATTACAAATGGTGACCCTCGGAGAGCTAGTGCTTAGTCTAGGTAATTAAAAATAGAGTACACCTCCCAAATTATTTTTTATTTTTCAAAAAAAGTAAAACAATGAAAAGCATTACCATAGAATAGACATAATACAATAACAACCAATTGAAATAATTGAACACCAATATTAAATAATTAATTAATTAATAATAATAATAATAATAATAATAATAATAATAATAATAATAATAATAATAATAATAATAATAATAATAATAATAATAATAATAATAATAATAATAATGAAGATAATGATAGTTTTAATGTTGGTTATTTTATAAGTTGATAACCTATCAGAATGGTATGAAGGATGTTACAAATAGATTCACGAAAGAAGTTGATTTTATAGAGGTAAGCTCTAAGCAGGAGTCTGATGATTACATCAAGAACCTTTTGCGGGGAAAATTATCCTCCGGGTTAAAGGTTTGTCACAAAGAATTTAAATATGGAAATAAAGCTATAACTCTAGAGGTCGATATATCGACTAAGATAGCAAGAATCATCATTCCTGAAAATTTGATCGACGATGTGATCGAAAAAATACACTCACAAAACCATTTAGGGGTCAAACGAACCTAATAGTCCTTAGAGGTGACTGTGTGTTTAAGAATATACATGGTATGCATGGTCGCGTGAAGTTGTTGCGATGTCTGCCAAAAAAAAAAAAA
>JABUQX010068022.1:17500-51266 GCA_015478945.1 Trachelipus rathkii
TTTGTTGAAAAAAGCGTTCGCTGACTTGCTTAAGAAAGTAGAAGTGAGGTCTCCGCTATTAAGCATTCGGTTTGAATATTGTCTCAATACGTTTTTGGAACTACATCTACATATCAGTTTTAAGGCAATTAGATTTGGAAATAGAAATGAAATATTCTTAATCGTTTCGAGAAAGTCGTCGTGGCTGAGAAGGTCGGTGCCCGTATTAAAAATTTCTAGCTTCTCGATACGAAATAAAGGTGGTTGTCGTTGTGGTTTTTCTTCCATGTAATTCGCTAATTTTAAAAAGGTTTTATACCGGTCTATAGAAAAATGCAAAGATTTCAAGCGTTCGTATTTCGTACTCATTGTCCTAATAACCTCAGCGGTTTTCGCAAGCGCGGGAACACCATCGGCGAGACTGTCTGCTGCGACCATATATTTGTTCAACGTAAGGGTTATCGATTCAGTCGCCCCGTACGGATTTCGTGTCGCGTTTTCGAGAAACTCTAGAAAGTTCGCCGAGGTTTTTTCCTCGTCGTCCGAAACAAATAGCGGTAAGAACAGGTCAAAATTTAATTTCTTCACCCCATATTTTTCGATTAAATAATTCCTGATCAAATCGTAGATCGCAGGGAATTTTTCCGTTTCAGAATCATCGTCGTAGGAATCTTGAAAGGATAATGATGTTTCGAGCAGGACGTTCAGCGCTAAATCTTGCAGTTTCGTCACATTCTTTTCCATTTGGGGTTAGTCGTCGTTGAATTTGAGTGTAGTAAGGAAAATAAAAAAGCGACGCCGTATTTTGTTAACCGTGAGAACTTTTCTACGATAGAATGAAAAGGTCTCTCGATTCCCGGAAGACGCTGGTCATTTTTCCGACTACAGACGCAAGCGCACGTTTGCGGAAATACGACGTGAATGCCATTCGACGTAGCCAATCTTCTTTAATGTTTGGGAAATAATATTATAAATTGTTCTCTTATTTTATAGGGCAAATTAAAAGCTGTGATTTATTTTTTTTATTTTAATATAGTATGTTCTATATTTCTTATAGTTGTTATCATATAATTTGTTATAAATTAATATATATATAAAATATTATTATAATATATATATATAATATATAATAATATATATATTATATATATAAATTAGTATAATATATATGATTATATATATATATATATATATATAGTATTATGTATAATATCTATATTATATATAATTATATATCATTTTGTAAAAAAAAATTGTTCCCCACTTTAAAATCTTCACGTCTTCTATGAAAAATTAATTTTAGGGGTAATTAAACTAAATTAAATAAAATAAAAATAACAATAATTGAATTAAAATCCAGAATAGATAAAAATGTTTTAAAAGTACACGGGGAATCGAAAAGGTGACTGCGCGTGTTTAAAGTACGTTTTTGACGTTACGACTACCGCGAGGAACCATTCAAATACATTTTAGAAGACTACACCACCCGAGAGAGAATCAACGCTCAATTGATCCCAGCATCGAAATAGAAGCCCGCGATATGAACGTTGGTGGGATGATATATGAGGTTGAAGAAAATGTCACAACCAACATGACTGAAGTTGAAGCAAATCTTAAGGATAAATATAAACAGGGAAGGTATTCGAATCACTTTTAAGCAGAACCAAGTATTCTTCAATTTTTTTTCGGATATTTTATGCTTGGTAGAGCGGCAGCGGTGGCGGCAGAATCAAACTCGTCCGGGATCGGCGTGGGTGACATGATTTCGTAAAAAAAGCGAATGTTAAAAAAGAGGTAATAACGAAGATAATTAATCGAGGAGTTTATAAAGAAAGGCTAAAACGAATTTTTTTTTTTGGAAAGGCGACTCGTCGCTTTTTTTTTTTGCTATTTTAACGTCGACTAATAAGTGATAAAAACTGAAGCATAGCGAGATAGAGTACGACAGTCGAATGAACGAGAGAATTTCCCATTACGAAAAACGAAAAACTGATAAATAAAATTAAAATAAAATATTAATGCCGAGTATTGATATAAATTAAAGAATAAATTATTTATGACTAATAAATGAATGTAAATTCACATAAAAATAAAAAAAGATTGGATATTTTTATTTATTCATCGCCCATTTATAAATATTTATATTTTTTGAACCTTTGATATGTTTTTTACTCCTTTTTCTCGATAAAAAAGTTGGTGAAATATATTTTTCAAATTTTTTAAAATGTAGATGGAGTATATATATTTAATTGTTCCGTTTTATGGGCTATTCAATCGTTAATCTAAAACAATGTTTTCTCTAATTAACTAATATTCGAATGATTTTAAAGACAGGATGAGTGAAATAAAACATTTATAATACGCTCTATTTTACTTATAAAACAAAGTACTTTATTATGATGATTTGGTATTAAAGAATTAATAATACAAAAAAAATATTTAGGGTTGGATGTTTTATCATTTTTACAAATGCATACGCACATATTACCATTTTTTTTTTGGTTTAATTTTTTTTCTATTTTTTTGCTTCCAGTTCGTCCTCTTCTTTTCTTCTGATGCACTTTTCATTATATATGCAAAAGCTTCAAAAAGTTTGTTAATAAAATCATGAGAGTCAAAAGATGGAAAAACCAAGTAAAATGTTTTTGGTTTTGGATCTGGATATTTGGTTAAAAACTCAAAAAAGTAACAAGGCTTAAAAAACAAAATACCGCCTTGGAACCATAAGTGACTACCATAGATTGTATTTTTTCTTCGGATCCGGTATTTGTTGCTATCAGTTGATTTTAAAATCATTCTGGAAACCAGCCCACTATGAAAAGCCATATTGTGTTTATATTCCATCGGATCAAATGGGATTTCCAACATAGATATCGGTCATAGTGTAACAAATAATTTTTTGGAAAAGTTGATCGATGGTTGTTTTGTGGTAAAGATTATCGAATGTAGGTTTTAACCTTTTATTCTTTTGTTTCCATTTGTCATTTCTCTTGATGCTGGTTTTATTTTTATATTCCTAGTCCTCTTTCAAAAAACGAAGTAATTTTTAAAAGATTATAAATTCTGCAAGGAGTAGTGTATTCGTAACCGAAGAGCACCACGACCTTTTCTAGATTTGGAGACACCTGACAAATATCATATAAAAATACCAAGAGAAAACAAATCTTTAATTCTGCCAAATTTTTAAAAAATTGCTTTTATTTCTTCAACTGAATAAAATTTTTGTATTCATCGCTACTTTGCCGGAAAGATGTGCTTGCGAAATTTTTTATTTTGATTTCCAAGTAAGTCAAATTCGGAAAAACTTCGACGATTTTATTACTCAAATAGCCACATTTACAATTTTCACCATATCTCTCTATATCGTCATATGATAATTTCAATACGTAAACATCGGGAAATTGCAAAGGAGAAAGAGTATCATCTAAATATCGGTCGCTTTGAAGGATGGCATTAAACTGACATATGTTTCGTATGTTTAATTCCAAAGAACCATCTATATTTCTAATACTCCTTCGTAATCGGCTTCTAAAGATTTTCGAATCCCAGAATTCAAGTATTTTTTTTGGTAGGTGCTTTTGCCATGCTATATTCATATGTAACTGGCACTCACTTCGAATACCATGGATGGGTGGTGTCATTAAAAGCATCAACACTGCAGATATTCCTTGGCATGAGAGGCAGAACGGTATTTTTATATCATTTTTCTCGTAATCTTTGGATAAAATTTTCCCAAATTTAATTTGCAACATTCCCATTAAACCACTGAATATGTTTTTGAGAGATGAGTATTCTGCCCATTCTTTATCTTTTTTTTCTTTCACTTTTGAAAAATTCACGGATTTTTCGACTGTTGGTGGATTTTCACTGATGTCGCATTCGAATATTCTTCTGTTGTCAATTTCTACCGCCACTATTAAATTAGTTAATTTTTTGTTAGAACAATAGTTGTTGCATTCAGAAGGTGAATCTATAAACCAATTATAGTCGTAATTGGGAAATATATCCTCTTCCGACGAAAAACAGAAAATTAATTCCAGTATTTTCACCTCGGTTTTTGCAGTCAATAGTTTTAAACTAGCCTTTTCTACAAGAGTAACTTCACGTCCATGGTTTAAGCGAACTCCAATTCCTGCGTAATTGCAGCCCTGAGATAATTTCTTCAATTTTTATATTCCATCAAATTATACCATTTCAAAGAAAATCAAAAAAGCGTTTTCTATGATATATAGTCATTTCGCTATAAATCATTTATAATATCTAAGTGAGGAATGTGTTTTAGTCCTTATTCTGATTTTTATTTTAAATTTATTCCACCAAAAATGAAAGAGAAATTTTTAAAGCTAAATTTAATTTCTAAACATGATAGTAAATTATTTTTCATAATTTCGAGAAAGTCATTTGGTGGTCTGAGAACGCTTGATTTATCGTGTTAATTAATAATCTTCTAAAGTTAAGATACAAATAAACAATGATGAGTTTTTGCTTTCAGTAATGTCCGTAATTTATGAAGGTTTCAATACCGGTCCTAAGAAAAAATCAAGAGATCTTAAAGCCTTCGTATTCGCAACAAACATTGTCCTATAATAACTTCGACGGTTTAGCAGCCGCAGGAACACCGTGGACTGTAAACTTTCGTCCGCGACCAATATACCGGGTTCAAGGTAAGGAATATTTTTGAATTATCGGGCGCCTTGTACGGCGATATTTTGTGGCTTCCAAAAGCCTAGAATATATGCCGATGTTTTTATCCCGCGCGTGCCTGAATCCAATAGCGAATAAGACAGTCGAAATTTAATTTTCTTTCACCTCAGTTTTTCAACAAAATAATTTTCATAATCCAAATTCGCAAGCTCATCGCAAAATTTCTCTGAAATTCGCGAAAATTGGTTGTATTAAACTAGGAATGAATGATCGAAAACAACTTCCAATCGCTATAAATCTTGCTAGTTTTGGCAATGTTCGTTCTTCTTTCCTTCTTCTCCATATTGAGTTATTTCGTCGACGAATTCGGGTGTAAGATAAAGGATTAAGGAGACGTAGTTAGTATTTTTTTTCACTGGTACTCAAAAACAATCGGAAAATGACAATGAATTAAAACCCTTTCAATGGTAATAGACTAAAAATTAAATTAAATCATGCGGCCGCGTCGACCGTATTATCGAGGAATTGGACATCAAAGCCAGCATTCCGTGAAATGCGATATATATTATATAATTATTATGAGCTGTTTAAACATACGAGCATACGTTTTACCTAATGATAAAAATAATATTTAAGTCGCTTTTATATGTAGTGAATTTTTTTATTATTTTTTTAATTAAAACAAATTTTTAATTTTGAATTAAACAAACTACAACATACGAGATGCGGAAATTTACCATGCACAATAAAATAATTTTATATTTTTTTATAGTTTAATGTCTTCCTTAAAATTCCAATTTTTTTTCGAAAATAAGAATTTTTATATAGTACTAAACTAAAGAAAATCAAGCCGAGGCTTGCGTCCTCCCAAACGGAAAAAAAAAAAGCAAAAGACGCCCCTGACAACGTGCGTATCGCACGCGCCAAAAGGCTCCTGCGCTCGCCGAGGAAACCTCTTGAATGCCATTTTGGGCACTTAATTGCCGATGATTGAAAAAAATTGGTAGTGAGCCTCTGGTACGGAAAACGGGCTGTTTTTTTTTAAAAGGATATAGAATTTAGAAGAGAATTCATCAACTGTAACGCCCTTTTGCCTGGAATACGTCGTTGTTTCAATAATGTCGTTTGAATAATTTACTATTTAAAGACTAAGAAAAATTAACGAACAGAATAAAAAAACAATTATTCAATATTTGAATACCTGAATAATCAATTTTTATAGACTTAGAATTGCCGAAATTATTTTTTTGTCTGCTCTTTCATCAAACAACCTCACACGTGTACGAAAATATTTGCACCAATCTCCCGAAGAAGTAAAAAAAGTAACGTATTCGTGCAATCTGTTCTAGGAAGAGATTTATTTTAACGTATTATTTTTTCTTTAATAAAAGGCTAAATCATCTTTCATCTAACGTGCAGGAAAAATGAAAAATTTTTATAAAGTTAATAATATTTTTAATGTTAAATTGCATTACATATATAATAAAGAAAGGTCATATTTGTAATATATATAGTATTATTAGTTATGATGTTTTATATTATATTATGGATATATGTATGATATAAATTAAATATAATATAGTACTATATATATATATATGTATATATAAATATATAATAATATATAATAATATATTAATATATATAAGTAATAATATTATAATATATATATATATATATAGTATATTATTATATATAATATATTTATTATATCATTAGTTATAATAGATACATAAACAGAATATCGATAAATTATAACGAATGATACAATTTTTTCATGGAATGATTGCTGTTAAGTGATAGTAATTCTGTATTTGGCTTTCTACAGTTATTGGGCATTGACTTTGAGAGCAAGGGTCACGAATGAGCAGGTCATCAATGCTTACTTACCAGGGTAAAAATATGAATCTCCAAATCTTTTTGTCGAAACAAATTGTTTCAGAGCTTCGTTTGTAAATCATTTGTATTTTCTCGATTCTTTTGAAATCTGCGATGAGTGGTAAGCGTAATGGTTCAAAAGCCGTCGTTAATGGCGATGAATGATGACGTCCTGACGTTCCAACGATCGGTGAACTACAAGGCATTGTTGCCATTCTCGAGATCTTCATATCCTGGGAGATTATCGCGGGTTTCGGTTATGGGTGCATATTTTTCATGAGTGATCCGTTGTACTGAGCTGCCGTTATGGCGGCAAATCGCCTTCATCTCAGTTCGTCTTCTGAACCTTTATCGGCTACAATGCCTGCTTCGGCGTCTCGCTCGCCTTCATTTGTTAAAGTCGTCCCGATCAGCAGACGTTCACATCGGGATTCAGGAGGGTCTTCGGCTTTCAGCATCATCAACACAGCAGCATCGAAGCAGCAGCTTCGTGACATTTGTGCCTGGGATCGTTTAACTTCTTGTTTCGCGGAAGCGACACTCGGTGGTTGGTGGCTCTGTTTCGTAAGTAGCATTTTGGGCGTTAAATAAAAGTCTATTTATAATGCCTATAATAATCCTGTAGTTCATTTCGGCCATTAACAGCTTTATTAAGACTTTAGGGTTTCTATAGGGTTCATACGCCATATATATGAATTTGTTTAAAGTTACTCTCTCATAAAATAATTTCTCCAGTGGTTCATATTCGAGGAGAATGAGAGACCTCAACGGCAATGAAATCAGCGGAGAAGTGCGAACCGATGCTAAATCGACGACGCCATTGGTCGATGCGCTAGCTGCATTCGTTGAAAGAACTCTCGAAAATCGATCGAAATTCCTACCGCGTGGTGTAGCGACGAAATTATTAACGATATTTCCTCGACCGAGTGGACGAAAGCCAAAAAGTTCTTCTATCGGATTTTCTCTTCTTCCTTTCCAAGAACGGTGGTGTAATACGCACTCGCACTCGCACTCGCTCTCTAAGTCGGCAATTAATTCTTTCGCCGCTTCTCGGTGAAAATCATCGGAAGACGTGAACAAAACTTCGAAAGCACGCGGTCTTTCTTCGTAAAACGAAAATTCTCTCGATGGTGGCGCTATAGGTCGTTGTCTAATATCAAACACAATCGGCCGGAAATAGGACATCTTTAACGCTCTCGGGATATAAAACGTTTTCTTGATCATATATTGCGAATCCTTTGAATTTTGAAGTTAGTTAACTTTTCTTTCAAAGATTATCGATATCTCGCTCGGGTGAATCTCGGCAGATCGAGCGTATACTCACAACTGCGTCTTTAAGATGGGTCTTCAAAGTGGCTCATCGTGTACGATGCGGCGCGTTTTATATTGGTGATTAAGCGCATATAAATAAATTTATTCTTCTTTATCAATTATATATATATATATATATATATTTTTTTGTTTCTATTTATTATATCAACAACAATCGGGTCAATAACATAAAAACCCCTCAGTATTTACAAAACACGGGATTTTAAGTGGTCCAAAATCACCTATTCTTTGATGTGGGGAAATAAAATAAATTAATAAAGATATAAATTTAGTTTATTTTGAAATGAAAATAACATAATAATAATAATGATAATAATAATAATAGATAATATAATAATAATAATAAGAATAATAATAATAATAATAATATAATTATTCAAATTAAAATTTATATATAGATTAATATAACAATTTATAATAATAGGATGTATTAATGTTAATCAATAATAATAATAATCACAGAACGATAAACAAGCCAATTTTCCAAAGATAATTACACAAATCAGATATCAATAAACTGAAATAACTACAATTTTTCCTCATGTCAGGGTCGCTTTAATGACTCTTTTTATAGACTTCCAACAGAACGGACACCAGGAGAGGGCGGGCGCGCACGAAGAGCAGCTTAGCATGTGAGAACACGGTTCAAATACAACTTCCGCGTCCCTGTGTTTGCAAACTTTGCAAATCGGTTTTTCAAAGAGATCGTCGGTTTGCGTTCCTCGAGATTGTGATTTTTTGGAAAGCGCCGGTTCTGCTGTTGACGATGATGAGGCGTCGCTTACTTCAGAGATAGCCGCAGCTACCTCGCAATCGTCAATATTAGGTGGAATGTTTGTCGGATTCGATGGCGTCGACGAATAAATTTCGATATCGTTTTTGGTGTCAGCGGCAATCGTTTTCTCCCTTTCATCGTGAGACTTAATCGGACAGACGACGAGACCCTTGGCGGTCTTTAGTTCGGCTTCATTAGTGAAGATCGATTTAGAGATATCGACGGTTTTTTCCAGAGGAATTGCGCGAGGGCCGTTTTCCGCCTCCCATTCCCCGATTAGCTTGAAAAACTCCACGGTAGGAGAATATAACAAACGCCTCTTCGCTCTTTCCTTACGAGTCAGCTTATTAATCCTTTCGGGCTCACATTTGTTATTTTCTAACCGGCGAGTTTCTTGCATCGCGTTTTCCTCGATTTTTGGACACGGGTCGGTATGTGGAAGAAGTGAAAAGTTTCTTTTCATCGAGCGAAAGATCTGTCCGTGGCGGTATGCCCTCGCAATTATGTCTAGATGAGAGGTCTTCGAGCGACAATAACTGCCTCAGCGTGTGCGATGGGTGGTTTATATCGTTGATTATTTTTATAAATGACTAAATAAATTGAAATTATTCTTTTTAACTATTTTTTATAATTTAAAAAATTTCATTACGACATTAATTTAAAAATTTTTAAATCTAAATATTTTAACTATATTTCTAAATATTGTAATTTTGCTTATAGTATTTATACAAAACGGGATTTAGGAGTGAAGAAATTCAGTAAATTCTTTTAAAGTCAAATATTTTTTTTAGAACTCAAGATGAAAAAGAACGTGAAAAAACTACAAGATTTAGCGATAGACGCCATTTTCGAAACGCCATTCTTCCAAAACGCCTACGATTCGAAAAATTCGGAAATTAATAATTTTGTCTTCGATTTGATTACGAATCGTTTGACCGAAAAGCACGAGGCGAAAGATTATAGATAATCATTCTTTTTTAAGGAGACTTTTTATTATTATTGTTGAAGATATAATAGAAAAGTGTTACACAGACTAATCCTAAAATCTCTTAATCCCCAAAAAATTGTATTGTTGTTGATATTTTAATTATTTGTATGTAAAAGAATAAAATTTTATATTTTTATTCGTTTTATTTTTTGTTGATATTTTAATTATTTGTATGTAAAAGAATAAAATTTTATATTTTTATTCGTTTTATTTTTTTTTCCAACGTATTTTACAAGAATAGTTCAATCAAAATATAGTAACGTTTTTTTACTCGTACCGATTTTGCATTTTTCACAACTGAATGTGTAGGATAAATAAAAAGGTTAAAATAACTTATGAAGATAATGTTTAATATTATTTTGGAATGAAAATAATAACAAACAAAAGACGCTGCAATTTAATAAAGATGTAGAATAGATGCAGACTTTATAGGATATATCAAATTATTTAAATAACTACAGTTTTTTTCACCCCAGGGTCTGTTTAACGACGATTTCTATAGGCTCATTACAGTACGGACACCAGGATAAGGCAAGAGAGCACGAAGAGCAGCTTAGCATGTGACCGCATGGTAAAAAAACAATGTCCGTGTCATTGTCGAAGCAAAGTACGCATTTTTTGTCAAAAAGATCATCGGTTTGCGTTTTTAGAGAATGTTTTTTTTGGGGAAAAATCGATGGTTCTACCGTTGATAATGCCGATGAGGCGTTGCTTACTTCGGATATATGCGCATCTACCTCGAGATCTTCGAGACTTGTTGGATTTATTGGTGTCGACACAATTTCTTTTTGGGTGTCAGCAGCAGCAATCGTATTCCTACTCGGATCGTGTGACTCTATCGGGCTGACAAGACCTTCGATGGCGTCTAGCTCGGTTTCATTAGCGACCATCATCGATTCAGAGTGAATTGCGCGCGGATTATTTTCCGGCTTCCGATTCCTCATTAGTTGGCAATGCTCCAAGATGTCGAAAATATCAGGAGAATATAACGACCCCCTCTTCGCTCCTTTCTCAAGAGCCTCCTCAACCCTTTCGGGCACGCATTTGTTATTTTTCAAGTGACGAGTTTCAAGCATCGTGTTTTCGGAATACGGGGTCTATATTAGGAAGAATAGTCTTTCTTCTTCGAGCAAAAATTCGATCGGCGGTAGTATATACCCGCAACGCTGTCTAGGTGAAAGGTCTTCGAACAACAATGCCTGCCTCAGTGTTTGCGACGCGCGTTTTATATCACCGATTATTTAAAAAATAACTAACAAATGTAAATTAATTCTTTTCAATTATTTTTTATAATTAAAATTTTTTAAACATAGATTATATATATTAACCGTTTTGTGTTCACATTTATTATTTTTTTAAATGACGAGATTCCCGATGAAACGATACCGTATACAGTGACATTTTCAAGGAAAATAAAAAATTAACAAACGTGATCACAAAATACACTTTTTTTGCGTATAAACTGTCGTTAGGCTCTATGTAGCCACGTTTCGTGGGGAATTGATTTAAATCGAATGTCTATGCGTAAATAATTAAAAATGAAATTTAAAAACAAAAATAAAAAAAAATTGATAAAAAAAACGAGTAAAAATATAACCGACGTTCTTCGATTTTTTCAATTTTTGTGACCTTCGAATGTCGGGGCCATTTCTATTCTTTAGTTCGGAGAAGGATTAGCTTAACGAGAGTGGTGGAACCCGCGTTCGTAAAACTCGCCCTTGCCGGAGATACTGGATTCTTTTTTTATTATTTAAAAAAAATTAAATGCGTTTAAAATTTCTAACAAGCTCCATTTTTTAAAATAATGATAATTTTTATAGTTTATTTCGTGGGAACCCACTATTTAAAGGTTCCTTTCTTCAGAGTCCCGAAATTAGCTGTCCGTTCATCATGGATTCTACGCGGACTTCTTTTGATCCCACATTGGAAACGTTGCAGTTACTTCAAAGTACAGTAAGCAGTTTCCAATATGTGGTGAAAATAAAAGAAAATACTTTGACCGATAATTTTTGCTCGCTTATTCGCAAACGTTACTCATCGGTGAAAAAAGAAACGATTTCGAGCATAAATAAAATGAACCAGTTAGAGAAAATTTTCCCGTTATTTTTTAACGAGGGATACGCTACGGGGTTCTTACAGAAATCAAAAATTCCGATTTTAAATTTAGCGATAAGACATTTTAGATATTTAAATGATAACTACAGAACAGAACAGAATAGGGCCGTCAAGGAAAGAGACGCCCGATGTTTGAAGGAATCTTATGGGAATAGCGAAATTTATCAAACATTTTCTGATGGCATCTACGATCAAGGGTATGCGCGCATCATACACATACCAATATGCAGGTCCGAATCGAAGCATTATATAAACGAGGAATTCTTAATTCAAAAATTTGATAATGATTGTTATAATTCTTTCAAGAGTGAAAATAAACCTTTCATTTCACTGAAAGCGAATATTCCTATTACTTTGAATCAGGTTGATAAATTATGCTTAGATACAATCGAAACGATTAAAAACGGCGGTGCTAGTGCCGTTGTCGGTGATGAAGAAATTAAATGTGAGGAAATTATAAAGGAAAATATTGAAAATTTGTTAAGCTTTGGACAGTCTCTGGGAGGTAGAACGAAATCAAAATATTTTAATCAATTACTCTCACTGCTTTACTTTAACGCTATATTGTATATTTCTAACGAGAGCGTAAATGAGGACAATCTAAGATTGTTTTCGGCAACACCGACGAACTATTTGACCCTAAAATTATACATTTTCTTTCGAATATTCTATGTTTGCCCAACAACATATATTTGGGAAGTAAAAATGTTTAAATCATACTTAATCGATCGTTTAAGCACGGCAAACATCCACCGATTTCTTTTTGATTCGTGGCACTTTAGAGAAATGAATCTTATTAATAAAAGAAAAAAGAGACCATTCCCTTTAAATGATGATACAAATTTGTGTTTTAATGAATATTCGAACCCGACTCACCTTATTTCCTGTTCCTCGATCTTGAAAGCCCTAAAACGGTTAACTAAATCGATGGAAAAACACGAGATCGAGCTCTCTCGACTTTCTAGTAAAGGGAAAGAAGAGAGAATCGACTCTCTCAAACAATCTCTTAAAATCGAATGCTTGAATGTATTACTTCTTTATTTTGGTCTCGTATACGCAATTCCTTGGCGAGTGTTGAGAGGACTAAAATATGAAGAAGTCATTGATTTAGTTTTTGGAGTTATACCCGAAACGATTCAACCGTCTATTGGCTTACCGCATCTTATGGGGTTGCCATCGATAGCGCTGCATTTGTCGGGAATTAAGCAATGGGAAATAAATCCTTTCATGAAAGTTATATGCGACTCGAACGAAGAATTCGTATATCAATTTGGACATTTTTCAAAAGTGATCCGATTTTCTACTACAAGAAAAAGCAAAGCATTGATCGAGGAAGATGCGACTTCGAGTGATATTGACGACGACTGCATTTTGAATTGTGGCGATCTGCCGCAAGGAGAAAATACTGGCTTTCTTCGTTTCATAAAAGAAACTTTATTTCAAACTACAGAAGATCGCTCCATTGCCGAAAACTACGGAACGAGTGAAAGCTATTTCGATAATGCTTTTCGTATTACAGATTGGAAGGTATCTGAAAGCGAATATTTCGAAAACTCTGAACTTAATTCGTTGTTTACAATTTCAAAATTAAAGAATGGTAATTATCAGTTCAAAAATATCGGAGACCTGGCTTTATGGGCGCTTGTTTTGTATAAAACATATATCGGTTTCGACGTAAAAGAAATTTGTTTCTCGCAACCCCAAATGCCGCAATTCGCAAAACTTATAAAAAGTTTAATTATTCAAGATTACGTCGTTCATGGTGGATTTAAATTACCCGGAGAAAAAAATTGCGCTAAGAAGTTTAAGGAAAGTTTAACTCCCGTAAATACTCTCGCAGATCCGGTGTTGAATTATGCCGTTACGCATCCACTTTTGTACGACTACAAAAATGTTATACCCGGCGGGATATCTACTATAGGAAATGAAAAATTTTTGGAACAAAAACTAGGAAACATATTTTCGACCACATATTCCTTCAACGCCTTAAGAATAACCTCGCTAAATTTTGTATTAAAATCATCCGCTGAATCGTTATTAGCGTCACCCTTCTTCAACGATGAGGACAAATGGCTAAGGAAACGACTATTTGCGGAAATAATTAATGCGGCTAACGAGAATTTTAAAGATATGCCTCAAATGTTAGTTTTGAAAATGCATACGGAGAAGATTTTCGAAGATGAACTAGCTTCGTACAAAAACCCACATCGCCGAGAAACAATTAGGTATTTCAACGGGGGTGAAACCAACTTCAACGTCAGTCAAGAGAAATTGAAAGCGATTGAAAAAACGCGTTTTTTTATTTGAAAATAGCTAAAGTTTTTACATTCATATATTATTTTTATCATACTTGAAATAAATTTTTTTATATTAAGTAATACTTTCCTTTACCTTAAATATTTTCAATTTTGAAAGATTTACGATTTTGATGAAAAAACATACAGACCTCCTCCCACTCGTTTCGATGAATTTTTCATGTTAATTGGGTAAGGAATTGAAACATTTCCCAATAATTCGATCGGATCATTGTTTTAAGCGTTCCCTCGGTTTCGCTGATTCGACGGGCCTTACGAGTTTCTAATCCGATCGATTGACTTATTAAGCGAATGGCCCACTCACAATCAATTAGATTAGGAACTGAAACGCTTCATATATTTTGCTGACTCGGAGGGTATTATGAGCTTTTAATCCGGTTGACCGAAGATGATATCGTATAAGTCGATTGGTGTGTTTTTAATTTTTAATTATTTTCTTTTAAAGTACATAGATGATGATGATGTTGTCGTTTTGGAACGACCAGAATATCTTAAAGTAAATCTTCATTGGGACCCGAAACCTGATTGAAAGTCACAGTAGAATGATAATAAAATTGAAGAAATAATTTTTTTTGATAAATTATTATTATTATATTTAAGATCAATAATAAAATTGAAGCAGGGAAAATAAAAATGTTAATATAAGTTATAAAATTTATTTCAAGAACATTAACAAAAAATATACAATGTGATATAGTTGAAATATATTTATATATTATTATACGCTTAAATATTATCAATATTTCAATAATTTTGGCGTATGTACGATGTTTTCATGAAATGATTGCTTTGAAGGCGTACTTTATAACGCTCCTACAGATCGGACATGACTCGAGGGCGAGTGCGCAACAACAGCACGTTACCATGTGTTTGCAAGGTAAAAATACAATTTGCGTTTTATTGTCCATACAAACTGTGCAACGCGCGTCTCTTGCAAAATTACGGGTTTCCGTCGAGGAGGCCGAGACGGGTGTAGCTTCTTCAGTGATTGATTGCGAAAGATCGTGGATATTAGATAGATTGTTACGACGTGTGGGTATCGACGTAGAATTTTTAATAGTGTTTTCATCGTTATGGGTGCTGTCATCAGCGATTATCACGCTCGTGCTAGGTTCGTTTAACGTTCTTGGGCTGATACGATCATCGTTGGTTTCTCGTTCGGCTTCGTCAGTGGTAATTAATACAGAAAAATCATTACTATTTTCATTACGATTCGTGCTTTCTGCAGCTGTGTTCGTGGCATTTACTCTCATGGATATAATTTAATCGTAACTGTGAGTGGGTAATCGATACCTCGTAATGGTCTAGCTATATATATATATTATTAGTATATATTATATATATTATATTAGTATATATATTCATATATATACTATATATAGGATCCAGATATATCCTTTGCCTGAAGGCCATAAATTCGCAATTATGAGATCCACTCAAGTTTAATTTATAATTTTAGAAAAACTATTATTAATTGATGGCCTAATTTTTATTTTCCAAATATTGTCGCAAAGACAAGAAATCGTATTGAGACCAATCGTCTATATTGTATCGGCTCGCTCCCTCATTCGCTCTCCGTTAAAGCTTTTTTAATATTCGGCTTTCATATTATTCATTATTTTGAACCTTAATTGAGATTTCTAACTACTAGGAAACGAATAGTAGAATTATTTAAACGAAACGTACAGTAACTGCGCACATCAACCACGAAAGATGAAGGCGACCGAGGATGGTGCTGTCTCGCTCCCTGCTCCTGCTGCGCTGCTATTCCTAGCTTCTGACCTGCTAATTCCGAGCTTTACTTTATCTGTTAGCTATCGTCTTGCTGCTGCTTGCTACATTCGATCAATGAACTACATTCCAGCCAGAGGCAGAACTAGACGAGTAGAAAAGCTATGGAAACTTTCCTTTGTGCCTTCGTTCCTCAGATTTATTAAAAACGAAATAAATAGACCATCATAATTCGGTGGTGGACATCATTTAAAGCGTGATTTCGTTCGAACACCAACGGATTCGTCAGTTCTGCTCTAGCCCAGTTTCTGAAGTCCGAGGCCTGACAAGAGAAACAACTGTCACTTCACAGTGATTCGCGTTTAAGATGGTTTATAATAATAATCCTGCCTTTTGCGCGCTAATTTTTCTGTGAGTACACCTTAACGCCTATTTAGGCCAACCAAAATGGAATGGAAACTGTATTATCGGGATTCTCGACTTATCTGAGCATGCAAAGATTTCTTATAGCTTACGGGAGGTGCCCAGGGAAGATAAGGAGCGGAATGTGTACCGAAATCTCTGTAAAATTCAATAAATTGATTTTTTAGTTCGAAGAAATTAGTTAAAATTTTTAAGAACTCAGTTCGTAGAAATATTTACCTTGTGACCACAGTTGCCTCTTGTGTCCTCATGATCGTCGCGACTAACCGCACACCTATCAGATGAGACCCTGCTGTTGGCGCGTCGCATACCGGCATCGGAGGAAAAAATTTGTCGAAGCCAAGATTTTCTTCGCCTCTATCTTGGAATAATTTTTATTAGTTTTTTTCTCACCTCGAGCGAAACTAAATAGACATGGTGGGACTTTTGTCTAAACATATATCTTACCTTTCCGGAGTTAATCTCTAAGAAACCTCAATGACGAATAATTCGCTGCAAAAATAGGCGCAGGACATATATGCGACAAATGGTCCCTTTTTCATTTTTATCGCAAAGTATAATAAAACCATGGCCTCTTTTTTCGCTCGCTGTTTTTCTTTCGTGAGCTAGAAAGAATACAAATACGGGCCATCTATGAAAGGTAAGTAGTTCTTTCCTTCTTTTTCGAGAGAGAACAAAACTTTTTGATGTGAGGCCTGCAATATGGATTATAAACGCCTTTAGATCCTTTTAAAGTGCCGAGATGGTCTCGCTATCAATCTGAACTCACCTCCACTGACTATACGAGTCAGGGAACTCTTAATTAAAATTATCTCTTCAGAGTTTAGATGCCGTCTAGATGACGGGTTCGCGGACACCAGTGTTCTGCCGCGTGCGATATTGGCATTAACGCCGGTTTTAATAATCTAGAACAAATATAAATAGAAAAATTAACTTTTCTATGCTTTCAAATTCCGCTGTATAGATATTAATAATTGTTATTTGCCATCTTGTGAAAAACAGAAAGCATTACTTATCTTTCAAAAAAAATATAAATATAATAGAATATTGCGAGGCAAATCAATTACGCCTCGTTCAACTAAAATTATATAGATAAAATGGGGCTTGATTCCGAGAAAATGTATATGCCCGTGAGTTATAAGTAGTTGACAATACGAGTTCTTACTCCTTGTAAGGAATCTAAGAAAAAAAAATGTAAGAAAATATAGAAATAAGTTTATAGCGATGGGTTATGGAGGATAAAACTATCTTATTTATAAAATATTATATTTTTAATGATTCAACTTTTTGAAAATTTTAGTTCCTTTTCAAAATTATTTGCAGAGCAAGTTGATTGGTGGATAATACACAAAGAATTACTAATAATTTATTAGCCAATTGTTTATTTTCAAAACATTTCTTTTTCAATTCTGTAAGCCAGATATCAATATGAAATTTAATGAAGTACCATTTTTTTGTAAAAAATAGATATATTAAACCATCATCACCTGATAAAAATCTCAATAAATCTTAGGCCCGCTAAAGGGACCCTAAATATTACAGCCAAACGCGTAACAATACTCTCTGACTAAGTTTTAATATATGCGAAGATATCCACTATCACTGAACGGTGTTTCCACAGCACGAGAACAACGGCGTCAAGGTGGTGGCGGTTTCCCAAATAAAATTGTCACTGTCTCGGTGGCTTCGACCTATCAAATTTGCATCCGAAAATCTTGGGCTAGAATCCATCGAGGTTTTTCACCGACTCAACTTGCGAAAAATATTGTTACTTTCTGATGGGAGCTATCACAGGTTGATGACCTCTCCCTCTTGATAGCAAATTTATCAATGCTCTTTTTATGTGCAACAGGTTTAATATAATCATATGACGTGGCCACTTCCGGATGTCTTGGAAAAAAAATATTAAAACTTTTATTCCAAAAGCGGCTGAACGCGTTCAAATGCCATTTTCTTAAGCTCGAACTATCAACCGATTATGAACGGTCATATAGTGACGCCGCTTAGGAACTGGTAATAAGTCGAAGGTCTGAGTGCAAATTCAGAAAACATGTTTCGAACCCTGTAAAGTCTGTTTTCTGAATAATTTTCTAATATAATTTTTTCAAAATTCACCGCTCAGAAATTTGAACTAAGCACTTAGACCTTCGACTTATATCAGTTCCTTCGAAACGTCACTATATCGGGTTGAAAGCGATAGTTTATACTAAAAGGTGTCGCGCGATTCACTTTAGGTCGTTTTTTGGGTTCCCTTCGAAACGTCACTATAATATAGTGGTCGCCTCACGGGAATCGAAAAAGCAGCTGAATTATTATTATAATGCCATTTTCTTAAGCTCGAACTATCGTCAAACCGTCATGACGTCATATAGTGACGCCGGGTAGGGAACTGGTGGTAAAGTCGAAGGTCTAAGTGCAAATTCCGATAACATTTTAGGAATTAAAAGAATTTTGATGAAGTTTTTTTTTTTTGGGAAAAATTATGATTTTAGCAAACTTTCCTTACCTTCGATTTATACTTAGACCTTCGTCTTATATCAGTTCCTTGGAACGTCACTATATCGGGTTCAACGATGTTTATACCCTAAAAAAGCGTACACCCGATCACATTAGGGGCGTTTTTCCGATTGCTCAATATTACTATAGATATATTTTATACTCACTTCCTCACGAAAGCGTTCTAGATTACTATATATTTCTTCATATCACACTTGTGTGTCGGCCTTAGATATTCGTGAGAAGAGTCGAAATCTATGCGCAACTCCGTTTCAAATTCATTCCTTCAGTTTCCTTTCGTAAGCTAACTATCTTCAATCCGATTATGACGTCATCTAGTGACGCCTCATCGGGAAACTGATATAAGTCGAAGGTTTAAGTGCAATTTCCGAAAAATAATTTGGGACTTAAAAATTTTGTCGTATCAATTATTTTCTTTGAGAAATGGTTATACTCGATTTTAGCAGTTATCTCTCCTTCGACTTATACCTTAGACTTCTCGATCTTAGCACTTTAGACCGTTCGTCAGCCTTATACTTAGACCTTCGACTATAGCAGTTTTATAGTAAGAACGCTTACCAGACTTTAGGTACTCCTTAGAACTTCGACTTAGCACTTAGACCTTCGACTCTAGTACTTAGAAACTCTCTCTCCGACTTGAGCACTTTAGACTTCGACTGTATGACTTCAGACTTCGACTTAGCACTAGAATAGACCTTCGACTTAAAGTCACTTGAGCTAAAAACCTTCCGACTGCACTAAGTTTAGTAGAGCTTCGACTTATACCTCCTAGGACCATTCGACTTAAAGGCAGCCTAAAGAGTAGATCCTTTCACTCGATCTTATACTTAGACCTTCGCAGACTATTATATTCTATCTCCTTTGAAAACGTCACTAATAATCAAAGAAAGTGAGATCGAGGTTTGAACCGTATGGTACTCAAAGAATAGACCGGAAGGATCTAATTAAACTGCTTTAGTCGCCCTTTGTAAGTACACGTTAAGAGAGCTTGGAAAAGGAATGCTCCAAGCTTATTTCTCGAGAGCGCCATTACGGAAAAGCCGTACACGTGAACTCTAAATAAATGGAATGTCAAGATCGCCTTAACAACGGGAATTCGGGAACAAAGTTCCGAACCCCTGAAAGAAAGAAGGAAGCTTGAAACCGCCGGTATACATAAGTACTCACTAATTACGTATGCTAAACTATTGTCTTAACCAAGACGATAATGATGAAGCGGAGTCATATGAGTGAGGAACCCCTGAATGAAAGTGGGCATATCTTGAATAATAAAAGCCCCCGAAAGGTGCTAAGTCCTTCATTCGCCAAGAGAAAAAATGAATGCATTTCGAAAGAAATGGGAATTTATATGTGGTTCAGATCTATATTTATTTTCAATATTCGGTATATTTCAAAATAAAGATGTGTATTACTGAACCTTGTCTCTGACGCTTACGCATTTCACTTATATCAGTTCTCCGTAAATCTTCACTATATCGGGTCAAATTGTTAAATTTTAGACTTTTAGGAATATGTTTTAATGACTCGTACTAATAAAGATTGAATTTCGTTTTATCGAGATGAAGGTTCATTCTGCTCTCTCTACAAATGTTGACTATCGTTTAAAGAATATTTTTGTAATTTCCCGCATTTAATTTACTCTTAGGGTAAATAAAAGGTTAAACAAAATTATTATAATATATATAAAACATGAAACTTAATAGATACAATTTAATATTTATCAGTTGTGCAACTAAAACTGAATAAATCCATAAATTTAAATTAACTATAAAACACTTCTGTTCTCGTCTCAAACCAGGAATCCGGTTAACGATCTTTCTATAGGCTTCCAACAGTACGGACACGTTGTGAGGACGGAAGCGCAGGAAGAGCATGTTATCATGTGCTCACATGTTAAAAATATGACTTCAACACTATTATGCCCCAATGTTTCGTTTTAATTTTCTTCTCATAAAAATATCATTAAGATCATCGTTAGGTCTGCGTTTCCCTTGAAGAATCGCCGATTTTTTGGAGAAGAAGATAGGCTCCCACCGTTGAATAATAATGAATGATATTGAACGATGCCCGCTGATAATAATGGTGTGTGGTGATGATGACTGTGATTAGTATGACGAAGGTGATGACGCAGGCAAACAGCGATCCCCTTGAGTAAGCGTTGAATAATATGAGTCGCAATCGTCCACATATTCGGTTAAAATTTATTGCGTTGTTGTGTTTTGAAGTGCTTCTCGGTTCGCAACACACGATTTTCATTAATTAATCCGATATATTTCGAATAATATGGTAGTTTGCTGCGTGTGGAGGGCGAATAAATTTGCATGTGATAAACCCGCCGGTCTTCTGTAAATTTTTTTTTGGCTGACACACCTCACGATGGAGTACTCTCAGTTTTTGTTTTCATTACGTTGTGCACGAGATTCAGACGCAATCATCATCAAGTTGTTATCAAGGCAGTTATAAATGTAGAAAGCTTGTCGCACATGCGACAATCTTCAAATTTGGGGAGGTCACTTTTGCTGCCATCTCCATCAAAAATGTATGAATAGTTGCCGGTTTATGCCTGACTAACATTTAAAGGCGTTGAAAAAAATTTCAGGATAACATGGCACCCTTTTGCTCTCGGCTTGCACATGCTTCATCGCTTTCCGGTATTTAAAGATGCGTTTTCAACTGGACGGGCCACTGGTTTGATTGTTTCATTTAAAACTTAAATGAGTTTCGGTCATCGTGTTTTCTTGATTTGCGAGGGATTAAAAGTGATATCAATTTTATGTTGGACCAATCAGCGAACATCTCTTACACAATCTTCTTCTATGTGAAGCAAATTCGGTGAGTAGTGGTGAGTATGGATACTTCGCTAACTTATTACACTATCTAAATCGGAGGTATCAGCAACCGTGTCTCAGCATGTTGAAGTGACCGAGCGGTGAGAGTTTGTCATATTAAAAAATAACATAAAAAATCTAATTGCTTTTTTTAAAATTATTTATTCTATTTTTCCAATTAATTCAAGCATATAATACGTTTTGTAATTATATATTTTATTGACCAATCTACGATTAATAAGCATTATTGCAGGTTATTAAATATATAACAGCCCCCCCAAAATTACATGTTTTTCCGAGTAATTCGTAGCTTTTAGGATACTCCGAGGTTAGATGATCAAAACACCAGTGTGGGTTAAAAGCAAAGTGATTGTCTCTAGCAAACGCCTAAGTGAACGCAACCAAATTTGGAGGGAGAATTACCGTGCCAAGAGTCCTGTTATGTGTTTTAATTTCGGCATGGGCTTTATAACTTGATTTTCTCCTTAATTATGTCATTATTTTTGGTATTCGTAAAAGATAAACGTCAATTTATATTTACGTAGAAATAAAAATAAAACCAATAGAGTAAGTTATATTTTTTCATTAAATATCAAAGTATAAATCTTATTACAGATATGTAAATATCATAACCGGTAAGCCTCCTGTGACTGAAAGTACACCGCTAAGTGTCAATGATATAAATTAAAAATTGCACAACATGAAAAAAATAAAAATCGTTTAAATAGGTTATACAGAAATTTAATTTTATTTAGAAGAACTGATTATTTAGATACAATTATAAAAAAAAAGAGATATTATATACTATTCAATAATTTTAAAGACGTAATAAACATCCTCACTAACAAATGTTTCACTCTGCATTAGATCTATCGATGGTGGATTTTTGGAAAATGGCGTACTTTACATAGGCCTCTTTTTACAGTGCTATACAAGGACATAACGTGTGTTGAACGAGTGCGAAGCACAAGAGCACGTTACCTTATGTTGGGTGCCCGCCAAGGTATAAAGGTAATTTCCCCTTTCATTTTTTAAAAACTATCGCAAAGCCCATATATGGTTTTCTCGGAAAAACTGCATGGTTTCCGTCGACGACGGCAATGCTTTCGCTTCAGATAGACGGGCCGTAGCCTACTTTCATCACTGTTAAGACGCATAGATCATGTATGGGATACCATCTCCGACCATTAGGTTAGATTGCGCTATATGATTGTTGTTCTAGAGTATCGAGATGTACATGCCAGCTTTCTGCGAGACATGTCCCAATAGCAGTTTCCAAATAATGCGTGGTCTCGATCGCCAATTCCGTTCAATTATGACGAAATAGAGGACGATCGTTACTGTATAACGACGACGACGACGACGACGACAAGACAATAGACGGACGAACGACGACAGACGGGACGACGGACTGACAGACGACGGAAACGACCGACGACGACGCACGGCAACGTACATATAACTGGTTACGGCAACCGCACAGAAATAGGGAAATCGAACTTGAATGAACCCTATTGCGTGGCGTGACAACCGGATGGTCGACAAGTGGGAGACGCGACCGACGAAGGTCGAAGTCGAAGGAGACCCCAATAATCGCAATAATACAGGAGACAAAAAATGACTATACAAACGGCAACAAGAGTCAGAGGTTGTGTGCTCGCCGATCTTAATCAATTTCATGCTGCTAGCTGTCTTCTTTCTCCGCTGTTGCGGCTTCAGCTTCAGCTGTCTGCCAAGCCTCTAGCTCCTTCGCTATGCTCACGCCACGCTTCACGCTTAAATGTTCTCTGGTGCTTGGAGACCTATGCGCCTATCACTAGCTTCCCCGCTGCTAAGTGAGCCGGTTACCCCATGATTCCAGCGCTTTGTTTATTCTGCCAAAGCTATTGTTCCGCTGCCGTATTGACAAAAACGACACGTCCTCCTTCGCGCGAAGAAAGACGTTATTCGCGCTATCCTTCGAGCCCCAAACTCGAGAGAACATTTGGTGCCTTTAAAACACGTCCAAAACAAAGGCAAGTATCGGTGCTGATCCCACAATCTCAGCGTGAGATTTGCTCCCACGAGGATCCCTCAATGTGCCTCCCAGGTTTTTTATAGTCCACCGAGCTCACTGTGAGCATAGTAAAAGCATTATTCACGAGTGATCAGAGAGGCTGTGAGTTCTTGTAATAATAATAAATACCCGCTTACCGCCAATTTGTTTCGAGTAACGAGATGCGTATACACCAGTCTTAAGGCAGAGAGGATCGCTCAGTGAAAGGAAACTTGTGCTAAAACGTTTGTTCTGGCCTCCCCGGCGAATTGCCTCGGCACTTAGAGGGTCCAAAAAAAGGGATGAATGCCGAGATCTCCCAATCGGAAGAGCTATATTCATTCGAAAGGATTAGATTTAAAAAATTGTTCAAACAATTGTCGTAATTTTTTGGCGATTCGCTCGCCGCAGCCCTTCTCCCTCAACTCTTCCTTTCGTGCCATTGATGATGCAGCTCACCTAGAGCCTGCTGGTATGCGCGAAACCCGATTTCTTCCCCTATCGGGAAACATTTTGGGTTTCTTTTGCCTCCCGAGCGACAATCTACAATGGGGTACTTTTTTGCTTATCAAATGTTTCTCTTTTCGGAGTTCTACTCTATGAGTTGTCCCATAATTGACTGACATATGATTTGCAAAATGAGCTCACATAGCGCCGTGGTTTCTTAACCATAATATTGCCAAAAGTAAAAAGTGAATTTCCCTCTTTCGCGTTCTTCGTGCAGTAGAAATGATAAGATACGGAGTCAATCCTAAAGTCAACTAATTGCTAAGAGGTGAAATAGTAAGCATTTTCTTCTTCGAAACAAAAAATCTTCGAGAACTAGCACGGCTCAGTGATAAAAAGAGTTTTTGATCCGGCTCGAGGTCAGTGCTATGCAGTCCACCCGCGTCATCTGAAAGGAAATTTATAATCTCTTCGGATGTAGATACTGTCTAGACGACGGGTTTGCAGACACTAGTGCCCTAGGGCGTTCGACGCGCCGTTTATATAAGCGGCTCCCAATTTAAAGAAATGAATAGGAAATTCACTTTCTTATACTTTTAAATTCCACTATATTTTAAAGTATTTTTTAAATTTATTATTATACCTAATGGATTAATCGTGTATCCCCTCTCGAAACAATGATAAAAACGCATTTACTTTTAAAAATGTTTTTAAAAATAGACGATTTTTGACAATCGGCTCCAACTACGATGAAACTTTATTTCGCTACAAATACACATTAAAAATTTAGTAATTTGCAAAGTGCGAAATGCGTGATTTTCGTCAACGATAATTTAATAAAAATGTAATAAAAATATAATTTTTTTCTAATTGTTTTATTTATTTTTTTATATTTTTTTAAATTCTACTCCAAAATGAAAACAATTTATTGACATTTCATCTGTTCCGATGTTGTATTTGTCTTAAATTCGGTCTAAATACCCGAACACGAAATTTTTTCAGGAATATCTTAAAGTTGTGTCTTCATTGGGACTTGATAAAACGTTACTATATCATAATAAAATTGAAGAAAGAATTTCTTTTTGGGGTAAAATAATATTAAAGAATTTATGTTGCCTCGAAGATTCATTAATAACCAAATTGAAACAGGAGAAATAAAAAGGGTAATAAAGGCTATAAAATGTAATTATTTCAAAGATTATTTTTGTACACCAACAAAGGTTTAAATGAAATGATCGGCTTGAAGGCGTACTTTATAACCCTCTTACAGATTGGACACGACTTGAGAGCGAGTGCGCAAGAAGAGCACGTTACCATGTGAGTACAAGGTAAAAATGTAATTTCCACTCCCTTGTCTAAACAAACTGTGCATTGCGTGTCTTTCGCAAAACTCCAGGTTTCCGTGGACGAGATATTGTTTCGAAAAATCCACCAAAATATATTTGGTTTAGCTTCATATGGGTCTCTTAATTCCTTTTTTCAGTCTGCGATTCGCGATAGACTTTTAACGACGAATGACCGAACGAAGACGTAACGACCACTGACGATGACAACGACCGACGACGATGAAGAAAAGACCACGACCGATGGCGTTGAAGACCGTACTGCTTCTGCCGCTTCTACTTCTGCCACCTCTGCTTCTACTGATTCCGCTGCTTCTGCCTCTGCTGCCTCCGCCTCTGCTGCTTTTCACTCCTCTTTTCTGTTTCGCAGTTTCAGCTCTGTTTCTGTTTTCTGTTTCCAATCCGCTTCGAGCTTCTGTTTTCTGTTTTATTCCTGAGCTGCTGCTGCTCATCTGCCTTTTTGCGCAGGCATGTGTCTGAACAACAACCTCCTCCTTACCTCCATAGAGCAACAAGCGATTGGCTGCAGCATCTTCCATTCGATGTCCCTGCTTGAGAGTTTTGGTTGTGCCTACTTCGAAACGTACCACAGCGGGCAGTCGGGGGACCATTTTAGCGTGATTCTTTTGCCGGGTCGTTCGATGTTCCGCCTGACTTCGTGAATACTTCACCGCGGCGTACTGGCGTAATTGCGAAATATCACGCAGGTTTTTTGTGTGAAACTCTGCAAGTTCGAGGAATTCACAGCGCCAGAGAGTGACGAAAGATTCGTAATACTAAATCATGACTAAAACACCCTTAGGACATGCCCCTGAAGCAAGAATTTTTGATTCAGACCGTCCGTTCTATTTAAACCTTGAAGGGGGTACGTCGCTTATGAAAGGCTTATTAATGTATGATGACGAGTGCAGATTCCTCTGTCACATCTCGACGTCTATAATACTATTCGCGAGGGAGTATATATTAGCTTACCCCAACGAAATTCGCTCATGAGGTCTTGGAGAGACCACCTAAGGCGCTTGCAAAGGGAGCATGAATTAATATGATAACGAGAATTGTACTCACCACCTCGTGCAAAATTAACCCTTGGACTCGAGCGAGTTCCCGCAATTATCGTCGAGGAGGTACAGCTTATATATGATGGCCGGCAGACGCTGAAACAGTATGCGCTACAGAAAAGTATATATTCTGTTATATACGCATGAGTGAAAATTAAATTTAAAAGTGAGTATTTAAAACCTATCAACAGGACACATTCGTTTGCAAAATTTCTTTCTGAGGCTCACCATGCTGACTTGAATCGAAGCCCGTCTCCTTCGAATAAATCCGCGTATATTACAACTCGATGCCGCTGTTTGACACGTTGCTATCGGCATTTGGTTAATTCTGGTGTAGAATGTGTTGAGAATATATGATTGGCAAAAAATTCGACGGTCTATCTGGTATCTACCTAAATATGGAAATGTGTTTCAGTTCTTTCCTCCGTCTGTGCCCGAGCGTAATGGAACACAATTGGGAGACTTATTTGATATAAATGCTCTCTTATTCGGTTTTAGTATCTTCCTTGTTACCCAATGCATATCACTGAATTCAATACACTTGCAAAATGTACACGCGCATAATGGCTCCTCTGATTACGTACACAGGTAACACTAAAAAACACAATACTTATTCAGCCAAGTGTGTACTATCAACAGTGGGAGAAAATAGAATAAGATATCGGACATAGGATCTAAATTAAAACTGCTAAATGTCTTTCCTCTACTTTCCGAACAAAACATTCCGAAAAAAAGTCCTGGAAATATATGAAGAATTTTTCCGTACGCGCCGCACAAGGTCGCTTATCATATCAGCAAACCTTCCATTTATCGGTCCGGTGTAAAAATTTTATTAATTCTTCTGCGAAGATTCACACGGTGTTTATGACTTGAGTCTAGATGACAGAAGTTTTGCAGACACCAGTCCCTCTAACCATAAGACTGATTGGCAGGATGTAGCCGCGGTTTATATCGGTCGCGGAAAGGAGTAGGAATAATCGGGACCATTTGAACATATATTTTTATCAATTTTTTATATTTCCGTCAAGAATATTTAAATATTAATTTGTGCTATAAGCACATATTTTGCATTTTTAATATTTATCTCTGTTTTTAATGTGTGTTGACGGATCTCCACTGCTCTAGTCATTATTCTCAAATGACAACCTGGTCTATTCTTATCGAGCACAGTTTGCGAGATGGGAGACAATATCTAGTAAACCCTTAAAGGTATTCACTCGATTCGAAAAAAAAATACCTTACTGTAATCCGAAAAGAGACAAAGATCCTCACTAAAATTTCGAACCCGTATACGTGATTGAGTAGGAGAATCATTTGCTTGTTATTCATTCTGAAGTAATTTGAAATAAATTATTAGGCCCGCACCCCTTAAAACTATACGAGGATTCTTTATATAAAAAGTATAAATGAAATATAATAAGATATTGATTTTTTAGGGTGGATAAATGTAATAGAAAAATTAGAAAGACACAGTCAACAAATAAACAACAAAAATATCCCGAACAGTAAACATATCATCCTACGTACAACAACTTTTGTTCCAATCTCTTGCTTTAATCGTTATTTAATTTGAAATACACTAAATATTTGAATAATATATCTATGTTAAGTGCCAGTGTTTACATTGTGTATTTATATTGAGATTTCGCTTAATTGACTATATCTGAAATTATAGCGCGTAATATTATCGTTTAAAACAAATAAATTGTGAACACTTATATAGTCTCCAGGTTAAGGAGGTGAACGGAAAAAGTTTGATAGTCCAAAGTTGTATCTTCGCAAGTCCGCTTAAAATATGGTGGGACTTGTGGTAGAAAAAAATTTTCTTCCTGAGACAACCTGTTCCCTGCAAACACATGCATTAAAAATTCCGTAGTGTTTGACTCCCCTATTCCGAGCGAGTCTTATGAGAGATCTCTATTGCTTTGCCAGAAAATCTCAATGTCCTTGAAACATACTTTAAGTCTTTCAGTTCTTTTCATAAAATTCTTTAAACTTCGATTTGCCCCGCTTCGAAAGAAATATATTCTTTAAAATTTCCTAACACTTATATATCATAAATTTGCAGCGAGATATAACTTCCTAACTTTCTTCGATAGAAAAGAAGTCGAGAAAGGATTCTCTTGTATCAAGGCTTAAATACCACTTTTAATTAATATCTGCGTCGAGTATCCGAGCGAGAGACAGAGCGGTAAAATGAGAGACGCTTTCACCTGTTTTAAATCCGCCTCTTCTCTCGTTAAGCGTCTATTTTGCGCATCTGTTTGTCGTGTGAGATTAGCAACCTCGATCGTTTCAATTGATATGCTCGAATTTTGCGATCGCTCCTCCTTGAATCCCTAATGGTGTTTGAAACTTAGTTTAGGAGGGTAAGTGCATCGGGGAAAGACAATTGGCACATGAGAGGAATTACACACATCAACAGTCCTCTCGATAAATCTGGAAAAATACCGAAATAGATAGCACGATCCAAAAATTAAAAATTATTACGATGACGCCTAAAAGGTTGTACGCAAGCGCTAATCTGTGCTACATCTAAACATATGGGCTTCAAACTTTTGTCTTGACCACTCCCAGGAATTCTGACGAGTGAACGTACTGGTTTTCCTATTTCAAATGACGGGGCCATTTCTATTTTAAGTTAAGAGAAGGAAGTTACCACCCTAGTTGGTTGCCTAAAGAAGCGGAAGGCTTTAATTATTCGAGCTACTAGATATATTATTATTTATCGATCAAAGAATTTATTAATTACTGATAAATGAAGGGTGAACTGTAGGGAGTGTCATATATATTTATAGCCTTCCAGCTCCATCCACTACGCCGCCGAGGGGGGGGGGTTTTTCACCCCACAAGAGATAAAATAAAAAATGAGTGCTTTGGACGACAAACTAGAAAAAAGGAAAAAAATTTTTTTTTGAGATTTTACGAACTAAAAAATATATAATTTTTTAAAATAGTTTCTTTTATTCTTTTTTTGACAAATTTAAGTTCCTTTCCAATTTTTTACGGAAATCGATTGCGATAATAATAAAGTTTTTAAAAAATTTTTTTTAGCAGCAGATTTTGCTTTTCTTTTACTCGTAAAATGATATATCATATTATATATATATATGATATATATATATATATATATATATTTAAGTATACTGCATACCATGGACTCTAGAATTGTGCTATATATCATAAGTATAATATCTTATAATATATATATAATTATTTTTTCCAATACTAATAAATAGATAAAAATTAAAACCAACTAACTGATGAAAATATAAAATTGGGCCCTAATGAATACTCCTCCCAACCAACTTCGCAAACTACTAATCCCAGCGGTGTTTTACCACAACACTCTCAAGGCGCAACAAAGCAACAATTATTAGGCGCCAAGTGGTGGTTTGTTTTCCGCAAATATACGTATATGTTCCGCTTTAATCTTACTGTGGCCGCACGAGGAGGAAATAGCAAACGAAGCAGATACCTAAGGGGATGATGGAAGAACCGTGAGGAAGGAATTAAGTCGGTCGAAAGGCGCACTCCGGCTTGGTACTTTGTGGGAAGAAGAACTTTGGAATTAGTCGAATAACTGAAGAAAAACCCGATCACGGCTCCTCTACAGCATCCTTTTATACTGTTTCACGATAGAAAACGAATTTAATGTGCAGCAAATTCCAAAAGTGCGATATATTCGTGCCTTAGAACCTTCGAGAGAAATCTATATAAGTTTCGTCCAATGCTTCGCAATTCGGAAAACGGTCATTAATATCGGGTCCAACGAATAGTTTAATAACAATCAAAAAACGGAAACAGGCTTTACACTGCTTTTCAAATACCAGTAAGTTTCTTAAGCATTTGACTTTACAAACCATCGTTAATCCCGTATTGATACGTCATCAAGATGTAGTTGTCTAGGAGCTTAAGACTATCAAGTTCAAACCCGATTAATGAAACCGGATTGTAGAACGAATAATGGTATCTAATGTTCCTATAATCTACTAAATTTATTATTTTTGTGGGAGGATTATGCAATTCGCGACGAGAAAAATAGTTTCGCCTTAAGAGAGCACGAAAAGAATTTAATTTTTGCACCAATCCTTCGAGAGTAAAAAGATATGGAACTTCTTCAGCGGGGATGAAAGCGGTGGCAAAGTACAATATCGAGGAAAGACTTAGTACTCCTTTCCAGGCAGAATATCCATCGATGTGGTGGACGTTTCTTCCCAGACGAAAGATGACACGCAGGTAAGCCGTTATTTCGTGCCTTTCGCTTGTCGCGAGAATTCCCGTATATTTACCCGAAAATAAGATATATTCTAGCTAACTATTGTTATTTTTAAAATTTTTTTAAAAATCTTATTAGTAACCCTAAAAAATGAATTAATAAAGGAAAATCATTTATTGACAGGAGTACCTAAAAAAAAAAAAGAATATTGCATTAAACAAAATTAAATTAAATTAATATTTTTCGGGTTTCGCCGCTTCGATCGGGCACGAATAACGTTACTTTTTACTTAAGGGAGATGGTGCAAAATAAATTAGTTCTCGTTCCTTACGCGATTGTTTTTTTTCGAAGGGATGTGACAAACTTTTTAGAGTTTTTATCGGCTCAGTTTATTGACCTAGGTAGCGACTAATCACAAAGCGGAAAGGAGCTGAGTAATAATTGAATTCACAACTGTTAAGTTAAGTGCATTTGGCGCGTCTCGAGTACTTCCGGGCCACTCGAGAATATCCTCTCACCATGCTCTATCTTACTATGTCATCCGAACTGTGTAAAAGAAAAATCACAGCGAAATAACAAACGTAAGTATCTCTTATTGTGGTAATTTTAGAAAAACTATTATTTAAGATATGAGGATTTACTGATAGAGACCAAAAACCTATTCATTTACAAGACCGTTTATAATTAATCACACGTCTGAAAGTTTGAAAATCAAACGTGATAATACTATAAAAAACTCCATGATTAGATTAATTGGCGCGCTTTTCAAGATTTTTCTCGACGGAACTTAAACCAACTCCCGCGAACAATTTCAATAAACTTCTTTCACGAAAAAGGGAATTTCTGTGATATAGAGAACTGGATTTTTAAAATTAAAAATTTATTAAATAATAGTATATTAAATATTATCTTATTTTTTAAGTAAAAATAAATATTATTTTTTAATAAAGAAATATTAGTATCAGACTAATCTTTTCTTTAAAGTTCTCTTTAAACCTTTCGAAACGTATTTTTTCTTCTATTTTTCTTTACCCTCCCTACAATTCCCCACAGATAGGGATAGATACAGGCATCCCCTTATCGGGAGACTGTCCGAAATTATAATATTAATATTGTTCCTTCAATCAACCTTGGACTCAGTCACTGCCAAAAAGAAAATTAGAAAAGAGAAGAAAGTTTGTCAGAAATGCGTCAAAAAGCTCTTATTTCAAGTGGAGTGCTATTCGTTAATACAATATTTAACGAACGTAAAAGACTTCAGTTTTGGAAATAAATTATATGTCTAGAGAAATTGTTGGCAGAAAGTTCGTCCGTGATATAGAGTGAATTGTCCATAGATTAGTTTGAAGCACCCATCTGGGAGAACTTTGTCACAATATTAGAATAATTGATGAATTTGACTTTTGGATGTTGAAAAAATGCGCTGATCATTGGGAGAATCTATTGATCACGTGAAGCTCAGCATTATTCACAAAAGTTCGTACATTTCTATACGTTATTCTAGATAGATCTATTCCATCCCGTTATCCAGTTTTTAATGGGGTGGTGTGTATAGTCAGAATGTGTAGTCCAAAACTCTGCGAGGGACGAGAAATATAGGTGTCGTATTTACCATAATTAGCGCACGACGCCGATAACATATATACGACAAAGTTCGCGACAGCGAATGGTCAACTATGACTTATAATTCATAATTGACCTATCATAAAAATCGCCGATCAACATTTTCACAAAACTGTTTGCATCTTGAAAACGTGAGGTGTCTTGAGTGGGACATCTGCGTTTTTTTTTAGTTTAATGTCTTGCAATATTGTCGTCCATAGATGTTGATATTGTAAAGTTTTCTCCAGAAAACGTTTTGAAGAAGGTATTCTAGATGAAAATAAATTTCAATTGTTACTTATGTGAGAATTGTTAAGTCTTATGATTCAAACTAAACTGGCACGATAATCTATTTCATATGTATGTTTGCACGCGAACACTTGTACTTTGCATTATCATGAATTTATGAAATTTATAAATTTTTTGAGTAAAGCTAATGTGATCAAGTATTGGTAACTGTATAAAAAATATTTTTGAGTTCAATTTAGTTTCATTTCTACCTAATCACGAATGCAGTTGTGTCTTGTCTTTCTTTATTCTTCTTTACAGATTAAATCTTTAAAAAAAAAGCATATCAAGAGTTAGCTTTATGTTTTCACCTATGTTTTCTTTCATCTGGAAACATTTGTTTTTCTTTTATACACATAAAACGCAGGTTTTGTAGCTTTACTGTTCACGCTCACTTTCCTATTTCTTACGCTCGAATCACTGATTCATTTTATCAATTTCTATAGAACTAAATTTCTACGAAAAGGGTTTGTTTTAATGAGCGTGAAAATCGTTTCTCTTTTAACAAAATCGCAAGTTTCGTACGAAAAACAGAAATATTCCGCGAGTGTTTTATTACATCGTTAAAAAATGTGATTTTTAGAGGGAAAAACTAGAAGTTCGATTAAACCGGTGAAATTACCACGTGAGGTTTTCCTTTTGTGCCGTTACAAATTCACCCGAGGACTCGAATGAAACCTCACGCTTGGTTTTCGTTTTTTCAAAAATAATTTCCACCTCGATTTCGTTTTAATGCGCGCGAGAATCGTTTCTTTTTTAACAACACCGCGAGTTTCGTACGAAGAACAGGAATTTTACACGAATTTTATATTTTATCGTAGAAAAAGTGATTTTTTTGTAAGGAAATACGTTGAGGTAAATTAATGAAATTTCCACTCAAGGTTTTAATTCTTTGGCGTATAAAAATTCACTGAGGACTCGATAAAAATTCACTGAGGACTCGATGGAAAATCTCACGCGGGGTTTTCGTTTTTTCGCAAATAATCTCCACGCGGGGTTTGTTTTAAGGCGGGCGAGAATCGTTTCTTTTTTTTTTAACAAAACCGTGAGTTTCGTATGGAAAATAAGAATTTTTACACGAATTTTTTATTTTACCGTAGAAAAAGTGTTCCTTTTTAAGGAAAACTATACGATGAGGTAAATTATGGAATATTCCACGCGAGGGTTTCCTTTTTTGGCGTTTAAAAATCCACCGAGGACTCGATGGGAAATCTCACGCGAGGTTTTCGTTTTTTTAGCAAATATTCCA